>PVKS010018163.1:0-40616 GCA_004027875.1 Aplodontia rufa
AGCCTGGACTCGCTCAGCTGCATGTTAGATGGTGGGTGACATGGACCCAGCTAAGGGAAGACTCAGCCTGGACTCGCTCAGCTGCATGTTAGAAGTGCATTGAAGTTAGACTGTGAATCCAACATTGAAATCTAGCCCACTCACCTCACGTTCAACATTGAGCACAGAGCAAAGTGGTGCCCGCGTCAGGCTAGATTGTCATCGAGGTTGGGGGCTCAACTAAAGGAACAGTCTGCATTACAGGAATGCGGGGAGCAAGGCCAGGACTTTCCCCTGAAGACAGAAGTCAGCCTGCAGCCAGTGGGTCTATTACAGCTGGAGAACAGAAATGAGAATGCTGTGGGCGCACCCGGAAGTCTCCTGGGCTACAGTCCCCAGACCTTCCCTCTGCTTCCAGCTGGCTCCTGCACTCGTGCCCGTCTTCACCAAGAAAGGCGCCAGAGAACCAGGTCTGGCCTCACCGTGGGGTTTTGGTCATTTGCTTCTTTTCTTTCATGGCCCTGTTTTCAGGACCTTTTCCGTGTTCTAGGTTATTTAACTAATTTAAACTTAATTTTCTAAGTAGCTAGTGTGGAATAAAATCACAAATATCTTACCATTGACTACAGAATGAATTTAGGCCATACCAATGGAACCTCAGGCCCAATAGGCCACACAGAGGCCTCTGCGCTGAGGAAAGTGACCACCCCTAGTGGGAGGCTTGCTCCACTACCCTAGGATGGGCACCAAGAGTTAGAGGAAGAAAGGTGTGTTTGAACAGAAACAAGCACACATGCGTGAGGCTTGTGAAGATGCCCTGATGCTCAGAGCCCAGGCTCTGCCTGTCTTCATCACCAGGGCAGGATGGTGCCTGAGAGTTACATTGGCCCAGGTGCTTAGGGGAGCATGGTCCTTCCAGCAGACCTGGAAGGACTATTCCTACCATCCCGGAAATAGTCTGTGGGCTCTTGGTTGGCAAGAGCTGTTATTCTATTATTTCTCTTTGCAGTCTTTGTTACCATCATGAGGTTTTTCGTTTGTTTGTTTTAAGAGAGAGGAAGGAGAGGACACTGAGAGAGAGAATCAATTTTATTTATTTTTCCATCTGGCCTTTGTATCTATGACACTTCATTGTGTATGTGGTACTGGGATTTGAACCCACGCCCTTGTGCATGCCAGGCAATCACGTCCGCCGCTGAGCCACCGCTCCAGCCCCTCATTATGAGTCTTAAAACGGTATATTTCCACATTTTGTACTCCTCATGGTTTGTAGCAATGCTTGGACTCCTGAGCAGCCATCCACTTTCCTGGGAAGCCATTCCTAGGAGCCTCCTCTACATTAGGTGCAGGCAGGTGGGACCTGTGGGCGGCGACCTCGTGACTGCTGTGAACACACCCATGTGCTATCAGACTGTGGGTGCAGCCCACTTCCATGCCACTCACCAAAGCTCACCTAAACACTAAACAAAGTTAAACAAAGATTAGCAGCTCTTGGTTCTCCCAGACCCTGTCCTCTGCTAATAGAGTCCCCATTGTGATTCTGCCTGGCCTGTTGCTGTGAACTCCGTTGTTTCGTCCTCATTGTCCTGGAAGCGCTCAGTCTCCTCCCTGCAGGAAGTGGACACACTGACTTCCTGTGTGCTTATGAACAACACAATTTTTATGTCGAAGATAAAATACAAGCTTGAAATCATCTCAGCCTATTCGCCTAAGCCGGATGTGCTTTATTAAAACCCTTGGCTTGTAGATGCACTTGTGCTAGCAGTTTGCAGGGTGAAGAATCTTTAACACTAGCGATTTTGACGTTGATGGGCACAGTGCTCAGCCTAAGTACTATTTCAGATCCACTGGTGGATTTTATTAACAAATGAGGAAAAAGAGGGTTTAGAGGAACTGTGTAGGAGTGGGTATCACAAATGGTCGGTCAGTGCACAGAGAGAAACGTCAATAACAGACTCTAAACATTAAAAAGACATCAGAACTCAAAACCTAGGCGCTGAAGGCATAACACCTTCTAATGAACAGGCCTTCTGAGTTACGAGTGGCATTTTGAATGCTTTGTTGAAAAACAGAGGAAAAACCTTTCATTAAAGAGCAATGTACTTTGTCACTTGATATAAGTGAACATAAAATGTGACAAACTCCACATGGGAGAATTGACAGATCTCTCAAAGTTGCTGATGAATAATGGAAAAAATTATAAACTTGTCTTTAAATAAAGTTTGCTTTTTATGTCTTCATGAAAAATGTTCCTTTCATTTTCCATGTCAATTAGCATTTATAGCTGCTGTCTTCTGCCTTGCCTGACATTAAGATTTTATTTTGTTTGTTTGGGAAATAAACAAAATAAGAATGAAGTCTCGAGCAGGGCAAATCAAGAACATCACCATGCTGAAAGGGAGGTGCACTGATTTTACGCTGTGCTGTGCACGTTTTCTCTACAGAATGAGGAGTTAATCATTGCATGTCAGGGCTGGAGCGGTGGCTCAGCAGTCAGGGTGCTCGCCTCGCATGCGCAAGGACACAGTTTCAAGCCCCAGCACCATGTATACCACAAAGTGTTGGAGCAGCAAAACCCACATGAAAAACCAAATAAAACTGATTCTCTCTTTTTTTTCTCTCTCTCTCTCACTGACCCTATCTCTCTAAAAAAAAAAAAAAAAAATTCAGTTTTTGGTATCTTTCTTTACCCATGAGGTAGACATTGCTGGACTACATTGTCCTGGGTCTGAAGAAATAAGAGCCCGCATAGTATTTCAGATGGGAGTGGGTTTCAAAACTTATGTTTAGATGCTTCGAAGAAAGTCTAGTGCTTGTTGCTGCTTAGTGTCTCCTTGAGGCGCCGTTGAGGAGAGAGATGGGCCGTTTGAAGACCTGGCCCTGCGTGTCTTCACCATCAGCTCCCACCCTCACTCCAGGGCAGCCCAGCACAGTCCTGGTGACTTGGCGTCACCTCCCTCTCCCAGGGAAGAGCTGTGGCTCCTGGGAGGCGAGGAACCCACACACCCCTCTGAGGCCCACACCCTTTCCAGGTAATCAGGTGAGGGGCCCAGCAGCTGGCAGGGTGCAAGGGCTTGTGTCATTACGTGTGTCCCAAGATCTTCAAGTCTGCGAACCTGCATCTGCACCTTCATTTCATTTGTGTTACCTGGAATTGTGTGCAGTGCAGATTGCAAACGCACATGACCCGACACGCCACACCTCAGAAAGAACAGCTGCTCCCAGGGTCCAGCACGGATCTGCTCTTGCTTCCTGGTGGTGAGTTATCTCTCTAAGGTCCTGTGTGTCATATCCTAATATTGTTAACGTCTTAGGCCAAATTGAACTCGCTCTTCTGCTCCTGGGTGCTTCTCCATGCCCTCCCTGATAGCTTTGTGGTGTAATTGCTGCTTTTCATGGGGGCCCTCATATCTTGCAAGGATCCGCCACCCTTCTTTTTTGTATGCTTTGTAAATTAAAACTTCCTTTGACATGTTTGTTTTTCTATATAGAGTGTGAGATTGCTTTTTTTCAGGTTTCTAAGTATATATCATTCATTCAGTCATCGGTACCAGAAATGTATTTCTGTATAAAAATACACCATGAGAGAGAATGGAGAGCTTCTCGGTTTCCTGCAGAGTTCCCACACAGCTTTCATAATTTCATTCTGAAATGTGCACCAGTCCTGTGCTCCCGTGAGGCAGCCACTTCCTTTGTGACGCAGTTTTTCCTGATTATAAACAGAGCACAGTTATACGATTGGGCTGTATGTGTGTCTTAGGTCCGGATACTCTGTAGGTTCTCTCTTCCAGCTGAAGGTGCCTACTGCCTGAACAGTATGGAAGTGGTCCTAACTTGTGCTGTGTTAGGTGCTAATAAACCCGTCTTCCGCTGCGATGGTGAGGTGAGAATGCACTGGCCACTCCTGCCCCCCGACAAGGCGCCTGCCTAGGCCAGGTGTACTCAGGACACCTACACCAGCCTGCAGTTGGGCAAAATCTAATGCAAAGCCCGCTTGGTAACAGCACATCCCGGTTTGTGCATTTATTGAATACTGACTTCCAAGGTGTCTTCCGGCCTCGCCCTGCACTTCCGCAGCCTTCCTTTTTCTTCCTGGGGAGGTGGGGGGAGAAGCTCTTGGGACGCTGCTGCCCGCTCCGCTGCTCCTTGTGCTGCCCCGGCTGCCTTCCTCCACACGCTGTTGGTGTTGGTGAGCTCTGCGCTCTGCACACTGCCAGTCCTCGATCTGGGTCTCGGCTTTCCGTTCAGCAGTGATTCCTCCCTGAACTTTATTGATTGATTGGTTGATTGATCGATTGATCGATTGTGTTTTAGGCCTATTTTTCATCAACGCCATTGACTCCAAAGGTTTAAAGCCCACCCAATCTTTGCCCAGAGCACTCTCTTCTGTCGCTCTGTTTCCATCCATGGCTCTGCCTTTCTCACACTCCAACTCTAAACCCCCCTCCTTTGCCTCGGCTGTCTCCTGTGTCCCCCATGCAGTTCATTGTTGCCCCGTTGCTTTTTCCTTCCTGTGCAAGCTCCCGTTGGGCATTTCTAGTCTCCTGCTTGGTTCAGTTCTCCTGCTCCCTGAGTCGCAGCCTGCGGCACAGTGTCACCGTGTTAATCCTCCCCAGGCACAGCTAATACCTGGGGCAGGACCCAGCCTGTCAACCTCTTAATAAGGCAGTGCCCTCGACAGGTGTCCTTGGACCTATTGTGGAGAGGCAGTATGATGTAATTGTTTTGAGGATGGCACTGGGTTTGTGCTGTTTGGTTTCTTTCATCTGTAAGTGATAGAGAATGACACTACCTATTTCAGCAATGTCTTCTATATTTTTATCCTGTGCTCACTCGGTAAAGACTTATTTGAATTCCAAATAACCCAAAGAAAGTCCACAGACAGAATTCACTGTTTTAGGTCAGGGCAAGAGGATGGCTGAGGCCCCTGTGATCTGTCACTGGCTTCACTGGGCCTTTTCAAGAGTGATAATAAATGCAAAGCCAATATTTGCATCTCCAAAGACCTTTCAAAGGGAGGGGCGGATGCATCCCCTTGAGACCAGAATGCTCTTCTTCAGAAGGAATGTTGGAACCTGGTCAGAGTTAGGGACACTCCACTGTCACTGCCAGCAAGACAGTGTCCAGGCTTGATAAGAACTTAGGAGGCAAATGGCTCCTGGGGGTCCCTAGGTTTCCAGGGAGGGAACAAACTCTTAATCTAATCCATTTCCTTCTTTCAAAGAAGGAACTCGAAAGCCATTACTTAGAGATATTTCTTTATACTGAAAAGAAATGAGGAAATAGTAAGATAATGGCATTTCAGAGTGTGGGTCTTCCTTTACTCAGCAGGTGCTCCAGATACCACAGGAGACTCATAGCTATGCTACTGACATTTGAGTATTGAGGACTAAGAGGAATCCAAAAGCTGAGACAGAGGGACAGAGAGAGGAAACTAGGTTACCTGCTATGGGACACGAAGGTTTTGCATTTCTCATAAATAACACCAGATGTTAGAAAACAGTAGAGCACAAATCTTAAAAATGCGCAGGGACAGTACTTGCAGTTCAGTTTGAATCCTAAGCTAAGTAAGATTGAAGTGAAGACTTTTAGGTGTACCCAATCTCAGAAAATGCCACCTGCACACATCTGCTGTGACAAGGTTACTCAAGGATCTCCTCTAGCAGGACAAAAGTTCATGTTCATTCAAATGAAAGAGAAAAAGGGTTGGGGATAAAAGAGATTTTGTAAGACAAGAAATTAAGAAAACTTAAGGGATAAGGCTAAATAATTATTGATACTAATGTAAAAATGCCATCAGACAATAATAACAAAAGCCTGACAGTTTAAAAAGATCTGATGATCTCAGCTTGGGAGATACCAAGGTGATGGGTGTCTTGCCCAAGAGAACCAATATATATATATATATATATATATATATATATATATATATATATACACACACACATACACACATATATTTATTGTAGTTTATCTATTGTTTTAAGGATTGCTTAATATGTGTGCATATCCTGATATGTGTAGTTTATCTCATTACTTTAAGCATTATTGCTTTACGTACATATCCTGATACGTGTGTAAATATGTGTGTATGTATGTATGCGTGTATGTGTAGGTAGACATATGTATATATACATAGAGTTTATCCCATTGCTTCGTCATAGTAGACTTTTTGTTTTAGTTTTAAAGAGAGAATTAGATTTTCATATTCATCCTAGTGCATCTTGGGTAAATGGCTGTATTAAAACTCAATACAAAGGGAGAAAATAAACATTGTTTGTGGAAGGATGAGACATTTACTTGAATTTTGCAGCCTGGCACCCTTGCGTCTTTTGCATTTTTCTCCTAGCTATGTGTAACAGAAATTCACTTCAAGGACTGGGCAAATAGTGCTCTAAGCCATGGAGCCAGAATCCTGGGCAGCATGCTGTACCTGCAGCTTGGTCCTGTTGGCACTGGAACTTGCTCAGCATCTCCCCTCCCAGGGACTCCAGTTCACCATAAACACCACGTTCCACCGAAGACTCCCACGCCGGTGTTACCGCATCAGCGCACACAGTGGCAACTGCTGAGGTTTAAGTCAGCTCTGGAGAGAATGCAGCACAACTCCAGGCAGACTCCACAGGGGACACTGCTCTTGGAATCGCTGTGGTCACCATGTCCCAGGCTCTCTGCCCAGGCACTCAGTCAGAAGCATCTCTCAGGCACAGTCCCAGCAAGCGCGTTGGTGCCCACAGGTGCCCACCGAGCAGGCCTCCCTAAGGCTTGTGTGGAGGAGCCTTTGGGCTTCTCACATCAAGCTCCACCTGGCCAGGCAGCAAACCCGGGGTGGCTTTTGCCTTGTTGAGTTTGGTTTTATTTCTTCAATTGGTTGACTATGGATTTCTCCATGCCGTGGTTTCCTATCTGTAGAGCGTGAAGAATGACAGAGTCTGGCCCACGGGATTGTTCCAGGGACAAAGTGCGCATGTCAGAGATGAAGAGCAGCTCAGACGCACAAGGCTCACGGGGCCTGTGGACCCTTGGCCCCTGGTGGGCATCGGGTAGAGGTTCGCCCCCACGGTCTCCTCCCAGTTTCCATGTCTTGTGAGTTGGTGTTTTGCACTGAGATTCAGCTCTTGCATGAACTCTTCTCTTCGAAACACCCGTAAACATGGGGGAAATGGTAGGAAAACATAAACTTCAGAAATTTGAAATGCTTGACCCTGCTGAAAAACTTAAGAAACTACCAACTTGAGGAGGGTGAAGACGTAATGAGGGTGATTGACCAACAGGGTACCGATGCCTTGGGAATGTACACATCCACAGGTGCCACAGGCCAGACTGTCCTTGACACTGAAGTTTCCTGATGCTCTCATTTTCCCTCTCCAAGGAAATATTTGAGAGCTGATGTATAACCAACGGTCCCTCCTGCTCCCTTCCCCGCTGTTAAAGAGTCTGGGAGGAACTAGGAAGCAGAGAGCACTCACCTGCTCTCCAGGGCTGTTTCCTGTGAAATGAGGGCTCTGGGCCCTGTCAGCAGCAGGTTTCCTTTTGGCCTAATGGTCTGTTATTTTACATTTTCCTAATATTACTGCTTTGTTTGCTTGTTTTTCTTTCACTGTCACTGTATCTCCAATCTGGCTGTGGTTTTGAAGCATTTCCCCCTAAACTCTTCACTCTTCTATCTGGGGACGTTGGTTTCCATCCTGTGGGCCTGACGTTCATTTCTTAGGGCACAGCACACACATCCTAGCTCTTAGTTTAATTGAAAACACTCATGCATGCTGAGAAACAAGAAATTCTTCAGAGCAAAGCAGAGGGATAAATTTTCATATGAAATGGCTATTTTTGTACTTATAAGAGAGAACACTACTATGAGATAGTAGGAATAAATACTGTTCCACCTAGAAACATATTCTACCAGTAATATTATCAATTGATGATCCAAAAGCACCATATTCTTAACACTTGTAGCTTCAAGTAAGAAGTACCCACTAAGTCACATTTCTCAGCAACATAAAATGCTTACTCTCCTATATTTTGAGGAAAAAAATTGTCAAGTAAAATCTCAGGGACTGAAAAACCAGTTGCCATGAGAATTGAAATAAACATATAAAATCTCAAGTTGTAAAATACATGAAATATTAACTATAGACAAAATGAATCAAGAGCATTTTGTATCATTTAATAGGATTTTGATGTGCAAAGTAAATTATTTGAAATTTGTGAAGCATGCACTTTCTACCACCATAGGCAAAATAGATTTCTTATCGAGTTCTCAAAAAAGGATGGAACTGAATAAAGGTTTTTTGTTTATGGCTATGGTTTAAGCAAACTATGATAATGCAGAAGATAAGTTCCTGGAATGCACTGAACATAAAACTAGTCTAATAAATTTGCATGGTCTGTAATAAATCACTTCTATGGCTGGAAAATACTATCAGCTTTGTATTTTCAGGGTCACATAAATGGGATCCACATTTAGAGATAAGCCTTCCCTGAAAGTACTTCTTTGTCCTTTGGTCAACAATATTGAAGTATGCAAAGCATACATGGGAGATGTTATTTTTCTGTGTTCCTTCCTATTTGGACAACCAGTGAGTAGAATCTTCTCCTTGATCTCTTAGAACCATGCTGTTGCATTGATGTGGAATGGAACTTCAACCTAGAATAGTTTCTGTTGGTTTCATTCTGACTTCATCTCAAAATGTGCACAGAAAGAGGAGCTCGCTGGGTGCTCTTTTTCTGTATGGATGCATCAGCAGCTTACAGAAAACACAGCCAAAGTCTTGGTGTTTACCCTCACGAATGGCAAAGTTAATAATTGTGGGAGTCTGGAGCATCTAAATATAGCCTTTGCTAAGCCGCGCAATATTATAGACATTTTAAGGGAGAGAGTAGAATGAAACTAGAGTTTTTCTGAAGTTCACTCCACTGCTGAAGGGGAATGAGACCTAAGGAATGGAAATGTACGCCCTTCCAAGTGAGGAGGACCTTGCCGGACGCCCATAAATGGGTCGTGCCAGACTTTAGGTCTTCAAACTGTCCTCTGTGAAGTGGAACGTCTGATCTTCCCTTAGAATCACCGTCCCTTCTTTTATACCTTGATTAAAGGAATGACATCCACTCCATTGCTCAGGCCAGAACCCTAGGAAGAGTCATTCTGGCCTCTTCTTTGTCTTGAATTCCTTATATCCAAACCATCGGCATATAGTGACGCTCTCCCTTCAAGGAAAACCTGACATAAGGACTCTCCCTGGCCCTTACCACCCTGGTCCAAGCCACCATCCTCCTCCTTGGACTTTGGTATTGACTAATTGTGTTTTATCACAATCTTGTATCTCTTCAGTCTGTTATTCACTGTGCAGTGGCTACACCAAACTTTAAAAAAAAATCCTCCTGACACAGCCAGGTGTGGTGGTGCATGCCTATAATCCCAGTGGCTCAAGAAGTGGAGACAGAAGATTGCAAGTTCAAGGCCAGCCTAAGCAACTTAGTGAGGCCCTAAGAAACTTAGACCCTGTCTCAAAATTAAAAATAAAAAAATTAAAAGGACTGGGAGGAACTGGGAAGCAGAAAGCACCTCAGTGGTTGAATACCTCTGGGATCAATCCCTGGTACCAAACAAATAAAATATCCACCAGATAGGGTGGCCCCTCATCTTAACCCAGGAAGCAGAATCTGAAGCACTTGTCTTTAGAAGGGTCTACAGGGACAGTCTGGGGATAGAGCTAAGTGGTAATTGCAAAGAGTGGTCTACAAGGCCCCAAATGTTCTGGCCTGACTGAGTTTCCAGCCTCACATTCCACTACATCTCTTTAATTTAAGACAGGGAGCTCTGTGCTCCTTTCCCTCTCCTCTTTCCACCCTTCCTAAATTCCACAAAGAAATGAAAGTGAAATTGGGAGAACTCACTCTGCCAGGTATCAAAACAAGAAGATATAGAATGAAGAAGATGGGATAGTGGCATAAGGATCAAAATATGTCAGTTTTATGGAAGTGAAAGTCTAGAAACAAACCATCGCGCATATAGCCAATTGGTTTTTGATAAGGGTGCCAAAATAATTGAATGGAAAAAGAATACTCTCTTCAACAAGCAGTGCTGTGACAATTGGCTATCACATGCAAAAGAATGCAGGTGGATCTCTGCCTCACACTATAACATACATAGCTTAAATTGATCAAATATCTAAGAGTTAAAACTGTAGAACTTGTGGAAGAAAACATGGCCATGCATATCCATGGCCCAGGGCTAACAGTAGCTTCTTAGACATCACACTGAAAGAACAATAATAAAAAAATAATGTTTACTTCATCAACTTTTGACAACTTTTGCATTTTAAAGGAAACCATCACCAAAGTTCAAGGACAACCCGCAGAAAGGGAGAAATATTTTCAAACATATATCTGATAAGGGATTTGTATCAAGAATATCTAAGGAACTCTTTTGACTCAGTAATAAAAGAACTAATACTTCAGTAAAGAAGACCGAAGCATCTTAATATAAATGTATCCAAAGAGGAAATACATTCAGCCAGTGCATACGTGAAAAGGTGCCCTACATCATTAGCCATCGGGGAAACTGCAATCTAAACCACAATGAATTATCACTTTATATTCATTTAGGATGGCTCTAATCAAAGAGACAGTCAATAACAAGTGTTGATAAGGACTTGGGTAAACTAGACCCCTATGCCCTGCTTGTGGGATTATAAAATGGTGCCATGGCTTTATATTTAGTGCGGTAACCCCTCCTATGTTTCACACTGTTACCATAGTAACCAACAGTTTCTTTCCTGCACACAGAACTTGTACATGAATGTACACAGTGGCATTAGGCATTTTTCACCATAGTCAATCCAAACTCATTCTTCTAGACATTGTTCTGCTTGTTCGTCTTAATGGTGAGGATTCTTCCCTCAGTGTCAGGGAAATCGCCATTCCCCAGTGGCAGAAAAGCAAAATTTTGCCTAACCCCATGAAAGGATTCCCCTTTATATCTAGGTTGGTACAAAATTATTTGTTGACAACTCTCAATAAATATTATAAGTATTTGGTGTGATAAATATGTAAGTTACCCTGATTTGATCACTGTACATTGTATACATACATTGAAATGGCCCTCTGTACCCCATTGGTATGTATCCTTATTGTGTGTCAACTGAATTCCTAAGCTATGGAGCCAACCAAGGTGCCTATCAACAGATGAATGGATAAAGAAAATGTGGAATATACACAAAATGGAGTATTACTCAACCATCAGTAAGAAATGACTTTATGACATTTGCCACCAAATGGAGGTAACTCGAGGCTATGGTGCTAAGTGATTTCTCAAAAAGTCAAAGGTCAAATGTTCTCTCTGATATGCAGAGGCTAACCCAAAATAAGAAAAGACCAGAGGGATAGACAAAAGGGAGGGAAACAGAGAAAGGAGGGATGAGACAGGGAAAGTTCATATATCAGACTTAGCTTTCCTAAGTTCATACATGAACACACCATAGTGAATCCCATCAACATGTTCATCAGTAAGACACTAAATATAAAAAATCTATTAGCAAATAATAGATTTAAGTAGAGTAAAAGGAAGATAATAGGGTGGGAGGGAAAATACTGGGACATAATTAGAATAAGTCACACTGCATACTTTTATAACTATATCATTGATCATTCTCTTATCATGTATATTTAGAAAGAACAGGGGTTGGAAAGAAGGGAGGGGGAGGGGCAGTACTGGGGACTGAATGTGAAAAAGTTATGCTTGGTGCTTTTATAATTGTCATGTTATATTCCAATGCTATGCATATCTAAAACAGAACAAAAAACTGCAAAAATATTCACTAACAGTGCAATATTAAGAGTATCACCACCATGATCATTAGACCGCTTCCTTCAGAAACCACTGAAAAGCTGTATGAGGTACTAGGGTGCAGGGTGATTTTTTTTCCTTCCTTTGTCTGCACCTAAACAAATACAGTTAAGCTTTCTGGACGTGATGGTGCTGTGTCTGAGCCTCTGCCATCTCCCTGGCATGACCTTCAGGCAGCATTTTCATAAGCTGTCACCTCCCTCCCTCATGTGTGCACGTGAGCATGCATGCGTGCACACACACACTGGCACAACACACAGGCACACACACATATACACTCACACACTCATACACACATTCACATACACACATACACATACACTCACACACACATACACACACATTCACATACACTCACACACACACATTCACAGACACACACACAAACACATTATCTTCCTCCCTTCACCGTGCCCAAGTGTGCATGCTGAGAAAAAAATAACTTCTACCACAACGGCCACCATAATGAGGCCTCCAGTAAGTGACCGCTGCCATTGCTGTAAAGATAAGTTTGCGGACTTTGATCTCTTTCACTGAGTGAAAAAGAATGATCTGTTAAGTGAAATTGAGGAATAACAGCACAGAAAACACTGCGGCACTAACTCACGATCATAGCTGCGAGCAGCCCCAGGCACCTGCAGACACAGGAGACCCCCAGGTTCCTCTCCTGGGAACCCACTGACTCCTAGCCCCTGCACACCCTCTAACGTGGGATGCAACTCCATGCTGCGTTTGACCCCTTGTGTACATGCCAATGTCACTGCTCCCGCTGTTCTTCTCAGTTAAATAATGAAGAGAATGCAGAAAAGGGGCTTCTCAAAAAAAAAAAAAAAACAAAAAAAACCTATTCCTTTAGAGCCTCATGGCATAGGGCCGATTTAGAAAGAAAAAGAGTTGAATAAAAAGACATTTTCCCACATCCTAATAAAACAGAGTTGAGCAAGGCACTGTGGTTCCTGGAACAGAAGTCATTCTTCTGTTTGTGGGACCCTTGCCCAGGGAGTATTGTTTGCATCAAGAGATGATGATAGGACAGTCCACCCACAAGATACTGCTCGGTGGCTGCACCACCACTTCCTGGCCTCCCCCAAAGATGGGGCTTCCAGAGCAAACGGTGTGCAGCCCTGCTGCTTCCTCTTCATCCGGATGGTCAGTGGCAGGTGCTCACAATCCCAGGGCCTGGGGTCCTGCTGCACAAACCCAGCATCCAGGGACTGTCCCTCAAAGTTCTTTGTCCAGCGAGAGGACAGAGGGAGCAGTGCTAAAAGTACAGTTTGTGTAGTGCCTGCCTCTTCTAGTAAATAAATTTTATGTCCACTAATAAGTGTCTTCTCCCACCTCCATCTCTTTTAAAAATCGTAACCTGCTGAGATTTCCATCCCTGAGCAGAATGTATACCAATATTTATCACACACATAAAAACTGACCGGTGGAACTACGCAAGGAGAAATTTTAAATCCTCCTCTGGTGAGAGCTATGGGCCCTGCCTTTGACTTTGTCATTAAGTAGTGACATGCATAAAAATAGTGATTCTTTTGTGTTTCAGAAGGGAGAGCAAGGAAAATAAAAACAGATGGAGAGAAAGGATTGATTGAAATTGCTAAATGAAAATCCAGCTTTCAAGTATTTAACCATAAAATACATCTTGCCGTTCATCCTTAAGGTGTGGTAGTATAATAAACTTCTAACAATGCATATAAATATTTCTTCTAGCTAGCCTTTAATATAGGATAAATTTTGGATATGCTACATGAAAACTGACGTTTTCTCTACGAAGTTGTCAGCAGAGCTGTGGAGAAGCTAGGCCTTGGCACAGTGCCCATGTAATCCCAACTGTTCTTAGCTGATAAATACCTTTCATGCGGGAGGAACATAAGGCTCAAAGAGGCTCTCTGGGATGTGACTTCGGCTTTCCCACCCTGATTTTACCCTGCTGAGCACGTGCATGCGAGGTTCATCCAGCCAGCAAGCCTGGGGCGGGTCTTCAGGTTTCCACCAGGTACACCCACCTAAGTTTAGGCTTGCCTTGACCTTGGCACCCTGGCTGCTCATTGCACATGAAATTCTCAGTGAACTCTTGAAAGAGCAATAAAACATGACCCACGTGGAAAAGAAAAAGAAGAAAAGGAGGGGAAGGAGGGTTTAGAATGGAAAGAGTTATGTAGAATTTTTCCCATGTAACTGTGTCGGGAACGATGTTGTTTTAATTCCCTTGAGTGCTGTGGGTGTGGACAGCGAAGGCTCACAGTGACAATTACTAAGAAATCTGGATTTCAAAATGCTTCCTTCTCTGCTCCGCTCCTTTTCCCATGGCAGCTCTCACCCGACTGGGCTGAGGGTGGGCTGCACCGGCCTGCGTTTGGCTGCTGAGAACTGTCAGGCAAGTTGCTCCCAAGATGTCAGCATCTCCACCCCAGGCTGCAGCCTCCAGTGGGGCCCGGATGAGTGGACGGTGCAAAGGGCTTAAGTTAAGCAAACCAACAAAATCAGAGATGAAAATGGAGACGGCACCACTGACTCATCCGAAGTCCAGAGGATCAGCAGAGTGTTTAAAAAACCATACTCTTCCAAGATTGATAATGTGGAAGAAATGGGCAAACACCTGGCCACCTACAGTGTTCACAGATTAGCACCCTGGCACGTGGAGGTCAGGAAATATTAGGTGGATTGCTACCATTATTTTATCTCTGCACTGGTACTGGAACCCTGAAACTGAAAGATTTGTGATTGATTGAAGCAAAAATTGCCTCAGATCACCTTCCAAAATCGAGGTCATTTTCTTCACATATGTAATGAGTAGAAAATATCCCCAGGTGTATTTTTCATGATCATCAGGAACATGAGTCCAAAGTTGGGGATTCTTATAATCAGTGGAGGTGAAGAAACCCTGGCTGTTCAGGGAGGAGCCAGTTTGGGAGGCAGAGGAGGCCCTTGGCTTTGGCCGTCAGTGTGAGGAATCTGCCAGACATCTGAAGACCCGTGTTGGGCAGGCAGTCAGAGGTTGGATTCTGGAATCCATGGTCACAGGCTGAGCGAAAGCCCCACGGGAGGATTGAGTATCCAGGGTCTAAGAGTGGACAGAGGCCCTGGAGAAAAACAGGAGTCAGCAAAGGGCTCTAACAACAGATGTTCCATGCAGCAGGAGGATCGCCAGGTGAGAGCCATGCTACCACAGCACAGGGAAGGGTCCCAGGAAGGAAGGAGGCAATCAGCGTGACTTCCACAACATTGGCCCAGGGGGGATGGTGGGGAGAAGCTCATTGAAGCGTAGGGAAGCCAAGAATGGAAAGAAGGGTCAAGGGGAGGGTTTTTCTTTTATTTTTTTCCTATCATTTTTATTGGTTCATTTTAGTTATGCATGACAGTAGAATATATGATGATATAATTATAAAAGTTGTGTGGAGTATAACTTGTTCAAATTCAGTCCCCAGTGTTTCCCCTTCCCCACTCTTCCTCCATTTTCATACAGGGTCTACAAAGAACTCAAAAAACTTAACACCAAAAAAACCAAACAAGCAAACCAAATAACATAATCAATAAATGGGCAAAAGAGCTAAACAGACACTTCTCAAATGAAGAAATACAAATAGTCAACAAATTTATGAAAAAATGCTCAACATCTCTAGCAATTAGAGAAATGCAAATTAAAACTATACTGAGATTTCACCTCACTCCAGCAGGATAGCAATAATCAAGACTATGAAGAACAATAAATGTTGGCAGGGATGTGGGGAAAAGGGAACACTTATACATTGTTGGTGGAATTGCAAATGGGTACAACCACTCTGGAAAGCAATACAGAGATTTCTCAAAAAAAAAAAATTAGGAAAGGAAGGCTTTTTAACAAGAGAGAGAGTGGGGCATGTCGTGCCTTCTGTAGTCTCAGCCACTCGGGAGGCTGAGGCAGGATGACCACTGGAGCCCTCGAGTTCAAGACCAACCTGGGTAACCTCATGAGATATTGTCTAAAAAATAAAAAATCAAACATGAGAGAAAGGAAGTGTGTGTACACTATTGAATAACCCAACAGAGAAGAAACATGGATGATATAAGAGAGGCAGAGAGGCCACTGGGCCACATGCTTGCTCAGGAACTAGGTGAGAGTTCCTTTGGCCACATGAAGGTGCGGCCCAGGTGAGCAGGGGAGGTCTGGCAGGTGGGAAGGAGCCTTCCATCTTTCCTTAGATTGTGTGCGATCCTGTCTTCTCATTTACAAGCTTGTGGCCTCCTGCTGCTCTTTGCCTTACTCTGTGCACCCCTCCCTGTGTCTACCCCAACTTCCTTGCCTGCCACCCACACAGAGCAAGAGGTAGGAAACACAGGCAGTCACTCAGTACCGGTGTCGGAACATGGGTACCCAGAGACTTACTCAGTGGTTTGTGCAAAGCACCCTGGAAATCTTTGACTTCTGAAAAGGGGGCTGGGCCTTAAGACTCGGAAAATTACTCCTAGGCTGTCACAGCATGAGTCCTGAGTGGTGTCCCTGTGCCTCAGGGCTAGGACTGTGATCTTGTAAACTGCTTGTGTGAGAGAGGGACTGATTTATGATGTTTTATTTGGTCGCGTTTCTTTGTTGTTTTGATTGTTATTGATGAATATTTCTAGGGATGTATTAATGAGTGTCTTCCAGAGAAATAGAACCAAAAGATCTATAGGTATATAATACATGCATGTATATATGAGCTCTACAATATGTATGATTTATCACATAATATATATGTCAGATACACCGTATGGACATATATTCCAGAGTGCAACCTCCATATGGCACATGCATGAAAAGATTTATTATAATGACTTGGGTCATATGACCCTGAAGTTGGGGTCCCATGATCTGCCCTCTGAAAGTCGGCCGTGTGATTCAAGTCTGAGTCTGGAGGCCTGAGAGCCAAGGAGCTCAGGGTGTCAGTCCCACTCAAGAGTGTGAGTAGACTGATATCCAGGTGAAGCTGCGGATCAGAGGTCACAAAAGGGCTGACTCCATCTTTTGTTCCATTTGGCCCTCAGCAGATGTGATGCGGCCCACCCACAGTGAGGGCGGTCCACCTTACTGAGTCAATTCAATACCAGTCTCTCCTGATGGTCCCCTCACAGACACACCCAGAAAGAGTTCATGAGAGCACACGTAAAGCCAGTCAGGCTGACACAGAGTTGACCATCAGGACCGATTTTCAGAGCTACACAAAAGCACAAGTTTGTTATCAGAAGCAACTACACACTTACAGACATAGCTTAGGAATGAGGGAAAGCAAAACCAAGCTCCTAGCATGAGTGTCTGGTCACCATAGGGAGACAGTGCCATCTTCACAAGCTTTGGAGCCGGGCTGTCCCCATGGGGGAAATGAGGATGTTTGTGGCCCTAACACAGAGTGCTTGGAGAAGCTCCTAGCACACGTGCACCCCTCACACGTGAGCTACTATTTTACAACACTGCCCTAAACGTTTTGCATGGGTTGTCTATTAACTGCGCCTTCGCATTCCGTCCAGGTGCATTAACAAGTTCATCAGTGCACATACTGGGTCCATTACTTGGGATGTCACATTCACTAGATGACAATACTGAACCAAAGGTCTGTGTACAGTTATGAATAGGTTTTAGTCTCATGTTGGTGTTGGTGTGGGCCTGGGGCCCCCATGGTCTGGGTGGCTGGGCAGTCAGGCACCTACTCACAGCACCTGAAGGACCAGGGTGCAGACTTCCAGGTGGCAGCAGTTGGTCACTTGCTGACAAAAGCAAGGTGGGAAAGCATGTCATAAGGTCAGGTGGATGTGTGATGGGATCCTTCAGAAGGAGGAGGAGGAGTTCCCTGGGGTGGGTGCAGCTGGGAGGAAGAACGGCACCTGATCTTATCTTCTGCGGCCCTCCATGCCTGACACGCTCTTCTCAGTGAAGCCTTAGGCAGTGTCGGGCTGAGCAGCCCCGAGAAGGGGTGAGTGGTGGACAGTTGCTTCCTTCTCATGGGTGCTGTCTGGTAGGTGAGTAGATTGGAGCAAAGTCTGCTGGGAAAACCCTAGAACTGTGTGTGAGGTCTGTTGTAATCAGTAGACGCCATGAAGCTGTGATCCAGGGCACCCGTGGCACAGGATCCCAGTGCCGTGCTTTGCCTGTGCGCCGACCTGCCCTAGTGCCAGTGTACACGCGTGTGCACCCGTGCACCTACATACATACACACGCATGCACACACACACACACACAGGTGAACCTTTCTAATGTTTAACTCAGAAGCAAAGTGTTTAACAGGTGGACTCCTGCTCTTTTATCCCTTCTGCTTTAAGGGCTGAAGACACATAGAAGTGGCTCACCTAAGATCTTGAATCGAGGAACGAAGGAAGTCCACCCCCAGTACCTTCTCACCAAACCCCCAGAGTTAGGGCCACCAGTCTGCTGGTGAGCACAATCTGGACCTTCTCATCCCTCTCTCAGCCAAAAGCCAAATGCAAATAATTTCAGCAGTTAATTCACTGAAAAGTTGTAAGATCAGTAAAAGGGGCAGCGGGACTGGAGTGAGAGAGCTGGCCACTAGGAGGAGCCTTACTGGGAAATGTGCACTGAGGAGACCCTGGACTTCCGGGACCGCCACCAGCCGCCTTCCTCTAGTTTCTCTCAAGCTTCCACAGGAGCCTTTCTAGGGCCAGAGAAGCAGATTTCAAAGGCAGCTGGCTGAGGAGTTTTTCTGGGCACGATGTTGGGTCTGCCCAGCCAATGCCCAGGTACAGTGCTTTGCCTGCTGGAAGCCACCAGAAGAACAGAGCTCCCTTTCCTGAACACAAGCTTCCCTTTCCATATCAGCACCCCACCCCTCTCTCTGTCCCCAGACCTCTCCCAACAGCACACTCACTAACCCCCGCTCCGGGACATTTGCTCACTCGGCTGTGCTGGGCTTTGATGTGCTCTCTTAGTTTTTCCACACAAGTTTTTATTTTCCCTTTTCACCAGGGGAGAGAATTGTATTTACCGCACTACCTCTGCTGAAAACAGAAAGTGAAGGAAACAGAATTATTAGCTTTTATTAATCCTGAGTGTATAATCCAGAGAAATGGGACCAGTAGGGGGTGCATGCATATAGGAAGATTCATTTTAAGGAATTGGCTCACACAGTGTGGAGGCTGACACATCCAAACTCTGCAGGGTGGGAGAGGAGAGTGGGGGCTCGGGCTGCACTTCAAGTTCAAGGGCCGGGCAGTCTTTCTGTGGCGAGGAAGGCAAAGGAGCACGTTGTGCACGTCTGATGGACTTGTGGAGGGCAACTGGCTTCGCTCAAAGTCCACCAACCTAAGTGCTGTTTTATACAAGACAAACATCACAGAAACATCCAGAGAAATGTTGGTGCATCAACTTAAAGAATACTAAAATTGGGGCTGGGGACATATCTCAGTGATAGAGCACTTGCCTAGCATGTACAAGGCTCTGGATTCATTTGCAGCACAAAAAATAAGTAAATAAAAATGAAGAAAAAAACTAAGCCACTAAAATGTATTTCACTCAAAAAGTGCTTTGAAAAGTAGAAAATTCAACATGCGCGCACTTAGATGAAAGAAACGAGAATTTCCATCAGCTTTAACTTTACACGGTATTTCAGGCAGATTTTTAGCTGCTGTAACCAAAAGACCTGCCAAGAACAATTTTAGAGGCAGAAATGTTTACTTGGGGATCACGGTTCAGAGATCTCAGTCTGTAGACAGCCAAATCCATTCCTGGGAGCCTGAGGAAGGCGGAGCATCGTGGTGGAGGGTGTGGCGGAGTAGAGCAGCTGGGACAAGGCACCAGAAAGCAGAGAGACTAAGCTCCGCTCACAGGGACAAAACGGAAACCCCAAAGCACAGCCCCAGTGACCGCCTCCTCCAGCCACCCGCTGCCTGCCTAAGTCACCACCCAGGTTAGGTTAAGGCTCTTGCAACTTGATCGTTTCACCTTTAAACTTTTTTCTTTTGGGGGACGTCTCGCATCTAAGCCACAGTACGAGGACTTGCTTGTCAATGCAGGTGGCCTTCTTACTTCCCAGCTGTTCAACCAGTCCCAGTTGAACAATGTGCAACTGAAATGAAAGCAGCTGTCTCTCCCGCGCAGTGTCGTTGAAGAGGCATTTGGTGCCCTCCCTGCGTGCGTGTGCACCCATGTGCTCTTCTCGTCGAGAGCCCCACAGTGCTCAGCTCCCTGTTCTCTGGCTTTTCCGCGGTTCTCAGCAGCTTAGGGGTGAGAATGACAGTCGTCTGTAGAACTGGTACCAACGTCCTGGTCTGTTTGTCTGTAACAGTGCTGAAACCCAGAGCTCTGCGGTTTCTGTTACACTCGCCCGTTAATCCTCAAATATCCACGGGATGCTTGTGTGTGACTAAGGGCAGATAATTCCTCTGCCGGGAGCCAGCCCCAAGCAGTGACCCCATTTATAGGAAAGAGCTTCCTTAATCTTGTGCAATTTGTACCAATGCGAACCTCCGGGGATGGGTGGGTGGGAAAGTGGACTTTACATTTACAGCCCAGCCACACTAGAGGCACACAGGGGGCCTTTACTTACACACCCCCAGCTTTCCCGACTGCCGGGTGGCTCATCAGACTTGCCCATGAGGAGAGGAACAGATAGGCTGCACAACACGGTGACTGAGAAGGGAGCCCCGTACGTAAGCGCCAGCACCTAACGTGCTTGTCTTTAGTCTTCTTCATAAGTTTTTGCTTTTTCGTCCCGAAATCCCAGTTAAGATAGCTGAGAATGCAAAAATGGGTTTGGGAACAAAGCAAGGGGTCCTCGTGAGTGCCTCCTCAGGAGGTGACCCTCACCATTAGGTCACCACTGCTACCCACGTCATCTACTCTGCACAACCCTCAAGCTCACAGCTCTCACCTCTTGACCATCAGCTTCCTTCTCTTTCCCTCTAGTCCTGCCCGACTTCCTGTTCACTTGGCTGACTGCTACCCTCAGCTGGGGTGTCCCTCCCAGGGAAGCCACTCTGGAACACAATAGCAGTCAGTATCAGTCTGCAGCATGTCCCCCAGGACTGCCAGTGAACCCCCCACCCCGCCGTTTGACAGCTGCCTGCTCTCCCTCATGCCCACTGTCCATGTGTTCTGTGGCATAGGAGGGGCCCGGTAAAAGGTGCCCTCATCACCCTGCCTGAAATTAGAGCAACAGCATGAGCAGGAGCAAGACAGATGGAGATCAACTCTGCACCTCTGTTAGTGACGGTGCTCTCTTGGAAGGCTTGGCTGTGATCTGGCCCCAGTGCATGAAGCCAATTGGTCTCTCTCCCTGATGAAGCCAAACAGACATGGCCCCCCCCCCCCCGGGGACAAAGAGGAGCCCATGAGAATGTGTGCTGTCAGAGAGGCAATGGGAAGCAAGTGCTGGCTTACAGAGCTTGCTCACATCCTGCTCCCAAACTTCCCACAAGATCCCTCTCCCTAGCCAGGACAGGGTTGCTAACTCTGGCTTGGCTCCTTCGCACGTGGACAGCCAAGACACATGCCTATCTAAGGACAGAGAAATCTAAGCTAAGGAACTGACTGATACGGTTCTGAGGGCTGGCTGGTCTACTGTCTGACAGTAGCACAATAGACTGCAGATTCAGGTGAGGGCTGTTGCGGACATGAGTCAGAAGCCTGGAAACTTGGGCGGAATTTCTGTGTTGCAGCCAGAGATGGAACCTCATTCTGTGTTCTGAAGTCCCTCGGCAGACTGGAAGGAGGCCCACCTGCACTGAGAAGGGTCACCTGCTTTACTTACTGTCAGCTGATTTCAGTGTTAATCTCATCTAAAAATAATGTGTTCATGGCAACAATTAGGCTGGTGTTTGCTCAAACAACCGGGCATGATAGCCTAGCCAAGCTGAATTAACCACCATGGCGTGGAAACAGGGAAGGGATTCTGGGCGGGGGTGAGCAAGGTCCTCCCTTCTGCTCTGGGAGGCAGACCTCCATCTTCACAGCCCCTCAGGGAAGGTCCCTGGGTGAGTGACTTCCCTGGGTCCCTTGGTCTGTGTCTGTGGTTCCTTTGGGTGCATGGAGTCAACACAGTTGACTTGTCAAGGACACATACCTCTCAGCCGTGGGCAGCAGACTGCTTTTGATTGGAAACACTTAAAGGTAAAAGATACTGACCCTTGACTGTCTATCTTCCTATTCATTAATTATATAAAATACCGTAAGTACAGTTATCCCTGGTATACCTGAGGAAATGGCTCCAGGCTCCCCCACAGATACCAAAACCTTTAGATCCTCAAATCCCTGCTATGAAACTAAATGTAGTATTTGCACATAACCTCTGCACATTTTTCTGCATAATTTAGGTCATCTCTGTGTGACTCATGATACCTAAGGACTGTTCATGCTATGTAAATTGCTATACTGTGTTGTGTAGGAAACAGTGACAAGAAAAATTCTGTACATGTTTACCATAGATACAATCATTTTTTTCTAAATGTTTTTGATCTGTGGTTGGTTGAATACCCGTGCGTACAGACTTTATAAAGTAGGAATTAGAATTAAGGGTACACAAGGATGGGGAAAAATCTTTTTAAATGTCTTACTTTTTAGTAGTTCAAAAGTACCTTATATTTAATGTTTTCTTGGTAAGGGAATTATGATGGAATTTGTATTGTTAGCAAGAGAGGAAAAGAGGGACAGAGGGAATGAAAGATAAAACAGAAGGTAGCGGCAGCAGGTGATCCTTTCCAAACAGTAGTTTCGTTAAGTGTAAGCAGATTAAACTCCCCAGTCAAAAGATATTTTTAAGAAGATTTTGGCTGACTTTATGACAGGGTGCTCTCACCTCCTCTGCTTCAGCTTATTCTAAGACTAGGGGTAATGACCGCATGGTCCGGTGGTAGAAAGCTCAGGTCAGGTTCCCAAATCATGATCCTATTTTAGCCCTGTCCACGGTCACGGGCAAGTTGAACCCTGTCCGCAGTCACATTCAAGCTTTTGATAGACGCCAGGTGCTTGCTTTCCTTCTTTCCTGATCTATCAGTTCTTCTGGCAATTAATCCAAAAGTTCTTACATTTTTAGTTTCTAAGAAACAAAAGTTCTAAACTCACTGAATCTTTATTTGGAAAGATTTTTATAACTGATATTAAAAATTAAATTTTGAAGGTATATGATTCTATAAATAGAAGAGATTTTTATATTGATTTTGGCAGTAAAATGATGGAGACATTCCTAAATACATTTTAAATGATTTCTACATAGCATATGTTCTTATTTTTAAAAACATAATCTCTCTCTTCATTGTTAAAATGATCATCTCATGCAGAATGGAGAGATTGTGTGTGTGAGTGTGTGTGTGTGTGTGTGTGTGTGAGTTCAAAAATACCCCCTTGCTGGTACAATACTGGATATTCTTTGTCACGACAGGAAAAGTCAATAACTTATAATTTGGACTCTTATAATTTTGTCAAAAAAACAAAACTAAACAAAAAGCAGGTCCCTCCTCTTTAAATCTGAAGATTCTTTCAACACTGTGCACCGGTAGCCAGAAAGCCGCCAGTGAGGGTGGCTGACCTTCTGTCTTCCACGTACTGTCTCAGCACTCTTGTGAATGGCCACCACTGAGTGGCCCTAGAGAGGCCGTTGTCCTAAAAGGAAAAGACTGCAGAGGACGGGGAGGCAATGGCGGGATCCAGCGAGGAGCAGCTCCAGGGGAGGGTGTCATCGTCACCCAACAGCAGCAACAAAAGCGTGTTCACGATTTCAATGCAGCGTTCCGGAAGCCGGGTGTGGGACACCGTGCTCCCCACATCAAGGTCACAGGCACTGCTGAGACTCCTTCGTCCAGAGAACAGCTGCTGCCCTCCCACGGCACAGCTGCTGCCAGCTTCTAGGAAGCCGGACCTTCTCTCCCGGCCCTCCCAGCAGATGGATGTCCTCGGGTCCCTTGGCACCCAGCACCCAGCCAGCGCTCTGCTTAGCATGGCCACTGCGGTGCTTTCTATTCTGTATTCAGTTGGTGGAGCTGGGGCTACCAACTGAGGTTGTAGTGGCATCTTGCTTGGTGTGGGGCCTGTTCTGGGTGAGGCCTGGAAGAATTCCCCCAGGAACACCTTGGAATTGTCCTTCCAGCCCCCACCCACCTGGAGGGCAGCACTCACAACCACCCGGGCTCCCTCGTCATGGGCCTGAGTGAAGCATCTCCCAGAGAGGACATTTACACAAGGGTTGCTCAGAAAGTCTCCACGCGCCTCTCTTTGCCATGCCCCAAGCAGGTCAGAGTCTTAGCAAGAGACAGGAAGTGGGTCCAGCCGCACTTTGCCCAGACCTTCCTGCCCCACTGGCTGCAGTGACTGGACACTGCCCATCTTCCGTTTCAGTCGGCGTTAGATAGCCCACGCTTCTTGAGTGCATTCATACGTTAACGCGTTAACCTGGGCTGAGTGGACATGGGGAAGCCTAGGTGAGAGCTTACGGGTACATCCATCTGTTTGCCTCTTGGCTTTTGTATCCCTGAGAGAATTCACTGCTATTGAGCAGTAGCATCTCTGAAGTGACCACAGCGGACAGAGTTAGGCACGTACCTTCTCGAATGGTACGTTTCGCTGCCAACACAAAGAAAGAACTCCCAAGCCAGCACAAGGCACTGCCTGGGCATTCCACAGCCTCATGCGTGGGCCAATGAGAAGCTCTATTCCCAGAGCCACAGGCACTGTCCCCGGCGATGCCGTGGCCAAGGGGGCCCAAGGCATCCCTCATTCTGTGGAGCTCCAGCCTGGTCCTCAAGGCTCCCACACCCACCAGGGGACCTCAAGAGTGTGGATTTTAACTGAAAGGCTCTGAAAATATGCCTGGCTTCTGCCTTGGGGGCTGAGGGAATCCCATACGAGGTTCTTCTGTCCCCAGGATGAGGGGCTTACTGGAGCGGGGCTCACTCAGGTGTGGCTGCGTCATGACACTG
Source organism: Aplodontia rufa (assembly GCA_004027875.1). Taxonomy (NCBI): domain Eukaryota; kingdom Metazoa; phylum Chordata; class Mammalia; order Rodentia; family Aplodontiidae; genus Aplodontia; species Aplodontia rufa. Next base: position 24,707 of record PVKS010018163.1, read on the forward strand.
GCTCTTCTGGAAGATCTTTCGGGGCCCTCGATCGATGCAGCAGTGAGTGGGGCGGGGCGGGGGAACATCAGGCCCAATGGCTGGGGCAGGATCTGGCCTTGAGGGACCCTTGAGGCCAGGAGCAGCCTCCCTGGAGGTTCGTGTAGCCTTGTGCTCTCCCTCGGAAGGAGGCGTGTGCTATTTGGGAACTGTGCAACGCTGGAAACGGTGGTACAGGGGAGGCTGGAGGCCACTCGGCGGTGGGCTGGAAGGGTTTTTCCCAGCGTGACCCTGGAGAGGCCTCTGTGACTCTCCAAGGCCTGAGACAGCTTGTCCACTCCTGTGACTCAAGCTGGAAGGTTCCGGGTCAGCCACGCCAAAGCCTTATAAATTAGAAATGCTTTTTCAAGGTAATAGTAGCACTTTCTGTTTATGGAAACCATAAAAACTGAGGTTATATGAGCATTTCAAAAGAATCTTTTCATAAAGCTTTCTAATAAAAAAAAGTTAATGGCAAAATCTGGGACAAAATAACCAAAGGAACGTAGCTGTAGTTTGTTCGGTCTGAAAGACGAGTGAGGCTTTTCCCCTCACTGCTGAACTGAGAACTCATTTAAAAATTTTTCCTTAAATTGTAAAGAGCTATTTCTGTTCCCAGTAAGACTTTCACTTTCAAAGACAGCCGGAGAGGAAGGGCTTCTTCCTGGGAGTTGAAGGAGACACCTTCATGCCAGGTTTGATTTTTCAAGGTACCAGGAGAACGAACACTGGGGACCCCCATGTGTCCTTCTTGTCCATTTGGATGTCACCAAGATGGCCTCTTACACGGCAGCCACCCCCTCCCCCAGCCAGGTTGATCTCTCACTTTGCAGCCTCAACAGTTCAGCCTGACAGCTTTCCAAGTGCTGCAGGCAGCTCACGCGCCCCAGGCCCGTGGAGGTGGCCACTTTGGAAGCCGGAGGCAGCATTTATGAACTGACACTGAGCAACGCCTGCCATTAGCAGGACACCCCTGTGTGCAGGACTCATGCCTCGTGCGTTGGAGGCCAGTTAATCTGTGTCTATCCCTCGGGACCAGGAGTCAGAGCACTGGAGCTGAGGGCTGCTGTCATGACTGGGGCCACCATTGTCCCGCACCCCAGTGCATCCGTCTCAGTAGAGGACACCCTGTCACACTGCATTGTGGTGCTGAGCCTGCCTACCTCGCCCCTGGACAGTCCTGGAGGGACATTTCCCCAGTGCCCCTCTCCTGCTTCTTTGTGCTCTGGTTGGTGCCCAGCCCCCTCTCTGCCACTCTCCACTGGGTCCTGGCAGGTTGCTTGGTAGATATTGCTCTTTAAATGTCTGCTCTGGGTCCATTCGTGTTTGATTTTTAATTTAATCCTCGGGGAAAATCCCTTTTCCTGGGTTCTAGGAAGAACCTGTTCCCTGTGCACTCCAGTGCCATCACTGAGGCTGTTGGGGAGGAGGGAGCCAGCGCGAGCTTAGTGCCCACAATGTGCCAGAAATGTTAGTGTTTTCATCAAAATGTCACTGAAAGCATGCGGGTGGGTGGAGCCTCATTTGTGTGGCCTGTAACAAAGCTAAGATTCCATATGTGAAGCCCAAGGCCTGCCTCTCTCTGTTGGCCCAGTTACCTGGTTCTGAACGCTCTGCCCACTCCTGCCCTCGGAGCCTGAGGACTCAGGTAGAGCTCTGCACTGGCTCTGGGCACAGCTGATGGTACCTTCCTGGCTTCCTGCATCCCTGCCCTTCCTCTTGCCATCCCTGGATTCATGCCAGGGGAGCTGGCCCCACATCCCCCAGTCATACCTCTGGACAGAACCCTAATAAAACCACCACCAAAGACAGTTACTAGGCTCCACATTGTGGCGCAGTTCCTCTAGGAAGAGCAGATTTGTGTCCTCAAAGTCCAGCGTGGTCCTGGCATTTGATGGGACAGTCGAATGGTCCCAGACTTTGAGGTTTTCCTGAGGAGGGCGAGATGCAGGGATTGTTTCCACGGTGGGGAAGGAGGGAGCTCCACTGTTGGGAACCTGGGGTGCACAGCCGTCACACAGCAGGAGAACCACCAACTCCATCCATGCTCATCCGCTTCAGAGCTCCAGAGGAACTCTGCTCCTCAGGGCGAGATTGTTCGCTCCTTCATACTTTTAGTACAGTTGTTTCCTTTTTAAAGTGATTAAATAGCGTTCCAGAGTCCCATTGAGGAGAACTGAGGCCACTCTCTTGATTGGGAAGGACAAGATCTATACTGATGGAGTGGCCATCTTATGGGAACAACAATACCTTGTACTATTGCCTTCCGCTAAATAAAAGAAGGAAGTGTTCATTGCCCTTAGCTAGCTAAATGAATTCAGACTAAAAATTCCATAGACATAAAAGCTATCAGAAGACAAACCATTGCTTCGTGAGCCCTCTGCTATCAGAAGTGTGATGATGCTCCAAGCGTCTACATGGGTGCTTCATTGCTTGAGCTGTCTGAAGGTATGGTGTGATGGTTAACTTAACGAGTCCACTTGGGCAGACCATGACCAGATGTTGATCAAACACAATTCTAGGTGATTGTGTGCGGGCTATCTTTTAGATGAGATTATGCTTAAATCAGAAGGTATTGAGTCAACCTTTGACCCTCCATTGGGCCTCACCTAATCAGCTGAAGGCCTTAAGATAAAAAGACTGAGATGAAGGGCTTCTGCCTCTGCACCGGCTTTCACCAGAGCCACAGCACCAACTCGCCCCTGGGTTACCAGCTGGACAACTCTGCAAAATATGCTCTTGCCATCTCCCATGGTCACAAATCAGTTCCTTAAGAGAAATTTTGACAGATAAATGATAGATTATAGATAGATATTAGATAGATGACAGATAGATAAAAGATAGATGATAGATAGATAGATAGATAGGTGAATAATAGATAGGCAACCATCCTATGATTTCTGCCTTCTCCGGAGATTTCTGATTAATATACATGGTTACTTGAGAAAGAATTAGAAATCAGGGCAATAACATGGAAAAATTAGAGTTGGAAATAATGATTCATCAGACAATGGTAGCTTTTTACTAAAAATATCATTTGGGGGTGAAAACAATGAAGAAGAGCGTTTTTTAATTGTAAAAAGTTTTTCATGGCTAGGAACTTTAGCAAACAAGGTGTCACGGTCTCCTACTCCCAAGTCTTCTGAGATGAGCTGGGCACTAGAAGACGCTCATGGTTCGGAAGCTCTGCCAAGGCTTGTGAAGCGTGGGGAGAGATGCGAGGCTGATGGACACACGGCCCAGTCCTTGCTAACTGCTCATCCATCGCAGCTGCACAGCGGGAGATGCAGGCCCAGGGACAGGAGGACCTGGGGTCCCAGGCCACAGAATTTAGATTTACCATTTAGATGGTTGCTTTTCAATTTGGTGGCACTGGTTGGAGTTTTGAAATCAATATAGTAGGTTCCACCCAGCACTTTAAAGGAATGGAATACCACGTATTTTGCATGAAAGGAGGAAGGTGTTTTGTGGGGGGTGCTCTTCCGGTTGTATCTGCATTTGTGTTATAAACCCGGGTGTGCACAGGGCACAGGTCTTTTCTTTTATACATTAATCCTGATCACGCAGGTCAAAAGCCACTGCTGCAGGCTACGAACCACTGAAGAATTTCAAGCCACAAGGCCAGCGCTTACATCTGGAAAATGCCCGTGGTTTCAGTGAGGAGGATGGGTTGAAGAGGCAGGGCCGGTCAGGGTGGCATTGGGATCCCAAAGCTCACCACCTGCAGACCTTGAGAGCTCGGTCATCTTTCTCAGCTGTTAATGAGCACAGTGACCATTCCCAATCTTGGACTTTGTGTGACAACATAAAGCTAATGCCTGTCAGTCCCACCTCTGCTCCAGGCAGGGAACTTATCACTGTATTTTGTATTTGCTTGGTGACCTGGTACTTAGTGTTTTTATTGGCACTTGGTGGCTAGTACAGGAGAAACGCTGCACAGTTACCCTGGAGAGAGGCCGTGTGGACCATGAGACATGTACAACCAAGGCAGCAGGGGAGCTGGTGGCCGCTGACCAGCATACACAGCCATCAGGAGGACCGAGGGCCCCCTTCTGCCTCTCTCAGCGTGCTCCTTCCTAACCTACTCCATGCTGTGGTGTCCCAAGTGTATGGAGCTGACCTGGTGTCTGCAGTGCCATTTAATCTCTCAACATGCATGCAGTGCATATTATGTGCAAGACATTTTATAATCTTTTAAAAAGATAATTGTCATGTTCCTTTGTGGGACAGTCATCTATGGACTGAATGGCGCTGTGAAGGACTCTCATCACATCTTAAGATTTGCTATGGAAGGACTGCTTTATTTTTGATGAAATCATTCCTTGATGGGATTTTAATTAGCTCATTTGTAATAATGCAGATGAAGGATAAGCAAGGGAGAAATTTGGCCAAGAGCAGTGAAATGATGTGAGCACTCTGATTCCTCACGTCCACAGCCTGCCTCTTCTTGAAACTGGTCTTGCATCTCCTCGCGTTGTCCATCAAATGTTGTAAAGGTTTTGATTCATCTGGCTTTGGGTAGAAGAATATCAAACTTTCTGCTACACATTAAGATGTCTGCGGTGCTGGGGGAGAAAGCTGGGCCATTTCTAGTTCTGTTGGGTGCTCTGGGCATTGCACTGGGACTTTGGCTGACCAGGGTGGGGTGTGTGGAGCAGAATTCGGTAGAAAGTGAGAGAAGTCGTGGTTTAGCTCCTTAATGATGCTCGCATAGGAGATGGTGCCCCGTGAGCCTGGGCATGCTCGAGAGGGGCAAGGAGGAGGATTTATGTTTGAGATTAATTACACAACTGAGAAATAGCTCGCTCTCTATCAGAGTGCCGCCTTAGAAGCTTCTCATTGTTCCCTGTGTGTCTGTTGGAGACACCCGTGACAGCTCATGAATCAAACTAATTGTAACTCTTACTTGGTTATGAAAAAAATGACATGTGCGTTCTTCTAAATTAAGTCTTTCTCACGCAAATTACAGGTTGCCACTGCAGATCAAGCAACGTGTGTTCTGAATTCCGACTGCTGGGAGAATCAGCAGCCGAGTCGGGAGATGAGACCCTTTTGTTTGCTGTTACACTCAAGCCGACTTCTTTTTTTTCTCATGCTCTATCTAAAAACAAGTGCTCCAGAAGTCTGTGTCCACCAGCTTCTCCAGCACGGACAGTGAGACCACCCAGTCCAGCCCCTTCATTTTGAGGGGGAAACAGGCCCAGAATGGATAGTGTATGACCTGGGGCTCCATTCAACTTAGCAGCAAGTGCAGACTTGAATTTAGAACCCTGGTTTTAACACAGGGAACTCTTGTCCCTGATCCATCCTGAACCCTGCCTTCTTATGCTACTTCGATGACAACTAGCCACCTTGATCTGATGCAGCCAGAGTTCCCCACATGCCAATAGCATCAAGGCTGCAGATACAGTGGACTTGGGTTTCACAGTCCCCATGCTGCGACCGCAGCCTTGTCCTCCTTGCCTGAGAAATCAGTAAGAATTTGGAAATTATTATTTTTCAAGAAGATCTATTTATGACTCTTAGTGTAAAATTCAGCTTGTCGAGGAACATAGCAGAGAGACTATGGAAATAATCACAATATTGCTCTTTGCATGAAGGGTATGATGGCTATTGTCCTTAATTCTGTTGCGAGTGACAATCCTAATGTGTCTTCAGTGCTTTTACATGTGAATTTCAGGAGAACTTTCTCTTCCCCAGGAGCCATCAAACTGCAGCCAGTGGGCAAATGCAGGCCTCATCTTTTTGTGTGCCTGAGGATTAAGAATCCTTTGTTAGATATGTGGGTTTTCTAAATTCATTGTTGGATGTGTGAATTTAGATCATATGAAGTTAAATCTTCAGCTGCACTGATGCATCTGCACATGGGCTCTGGCTGCTTTCACGCCATGGGGACATTTAAGTGGCAGTGGCAGAGATGGCATGGAGTTTGAAGCTTCCAGCGTTCGCTTCCTGGCCCTTTTCAGGGGGAGCTTGGGAGCCGCTGCGGGTTCTAACTGAGGGGGACTGTGTCAGGGACGCTCCATCCCAGGGTCATAAAGCAGCCCCTTCACTTGGAGGCTGAGCTATGCCAGCACTCCACACCTCTGCAGAGGACATGGCCCCTTGGAGATGCAGGGATCACAGTAGGATGCGATTTTATTGACCAGGTTGCTCCATCACATACTTAAGTGAAACTGACATTTGTAATCATGCAATGTCCTGACAGGCAGTGTGACCAGAGGCCTGGAGCAAGCTGAGTCCTGCGCTGTGCACATTTGAGGATGGGTGGCTGCTTCTGTGGAGCCACCCTGGGCTCTGCAGCAAGCTCAGCAGCGCCCCAGCCCTTACCTACTGGACACCAGGAGCACCTGTCCCTGCTCTACTAAACATTCCCTGCTGGGAGGACAAAGTTACCACTGCTGAGGCCACGGGTTTAGAGCAGAGGTCCACAGAGTTGAGATCAGAAAGGTCAGATCTCAGGGTGTCTGGTACATCCCTTGTTCCCAAGACTCATCTATGGGGTCACTAGGCTTGGTCCTGGGTTTGCTACCCTGGATGACCTTACATCATAGGTTCCTGTGCTCTCTGGCTGTGTTACACATCACCTCTCCAATGGGAAGGAATGGGAAACTGAAAGATGAGGTAGGAGGAAGGGCTGACCCCTGGCTTCAGCAGGGAGGGGACACAGGATAGCATCAAAGTCTCAGTGCACCTGTCTTCAGCTGGCCCTGCGGCTGCCTCCCATGCCCCTTATCAGTTGTGATGCTGCTGGTAGTGGGGGAACACCTAACTTCTGGGGGATCTGCAGAAATACCTGAGGGTAGCTAGTACCCCACACTTCCAGAGTTCTGGCCTTCACTTCCTGTGTTTTCCCACTGGGTGGGCGATTGGCTTCCTGGATTGTTTTCAAGTGGGGTGGGCTAGGGTACTTAGTGCTCAGTTCCTTTCCTGCCAGTGGAGGGAAGCATGGTGGCAGGGGACAGCTCCCTTAGGGGCAGCTAAGCCGGCTCCATGTTTGGAAGGGAGCCTTTCTCATTCCCAGGAGGGACAAATGGGATTGGAACCACCGCTTTGCCCCAAGGCCTTCATTCCCAGTCCAGAGGAGCTGTTGCTCTTCTTTCACGTCCTGCTCCCCGTTTCCACCATGCGTGATTTCCTCGTCCCTCAGTCAGGAACTAGACTGCCTTGTAGTTCACCCTCTCCAGGTTCGGGGGCTTAGTAGAAATCCCTGACTGTCGGCTCAGGGCCAGGCGTAGCCCCATCCCGTGCTCAGCTCTGGAATCCTCTCCCTCATGACCATTGGTTTTGGCATTTATTATAACAGTGGACCACTCCCATTTTTGTGGTTTGGCTTCGGTTGGTGAATTTTCTGTTTTACATTTTATAAATGTTGGCCTACGCATATAAACATCTAGAACTGTGTGGAACACATAGGTCAAATGCATTATTCCTGCCGCCCCCTCCTCCACTACCAAGTAATTTGGATTATTTCTAGGAGAGGGAATGCAAGTGGAAGTTAGTGAATGAAGAAATGACAGTGGGCACTACTGACTATCACCCAGTCCTGGCTCAGCAGAGACCTTGCTCCTGGGCTTGAACTAGTCAAGGGAGACCCTGTGCCAGCCGAGGCTCCCACATACAGATTCAAGACCCTTGAAAACCTGCATTCTGTCAACCCCTCGGCCACTGCCAGGGACGGAGGAGTCTTTCTTTTCTCTTCATGTAAGGGCCAAGACTAGGTCTCAAAGGAGAAGTAAGAGCAAAACAAAATTAAAAATACAGTGAAAGACATGTGCGGAGAGAATCAGCCAGAGCTCTGCAGGGTCTTACCAGTGGATGGTGAAGTATCTCACAGGCGTCTGATCCACAGAAGAGCAGTGAAGGACTTCAGGCTTGCAGGCTCAGCAGCAGTGGAGGAGACCAAGTCGCATCCTGATTTTGGATATTGTTGAGTTACTGTTGGCTTTGTGTTGATCTTTAGCAAATTATAGCTAACAGGTGCGTAGTGTCACAGAGAAGAAACATCCACCTACGTAGACCATTGCAAATGCAAGGATTTGCCATGATGATTTTTCTTTTTTTTTTAAGAGAGAGGGACAGTGAGAGAGAAAGAGAGAGGGAGAGAGAATCAATTTTATTTTAGTTTTTCATGTGGCTTTCATTGCTCCAACATTTCATTGTGTACATGGTGCTGGGGTTCGAACCCACATCCTTGCACATGCCAGGCAGATGCTGTAACCACTGAGCCGCTGCTCCAACTCCTGCATTATGATTTTTTGATGTAATAACTTTGAAAGTTAACAAATCATTCTATTTCACTCTTTAAAGGTAAGTTCCTTTGAAGCATGCTTATTTTTTCCTCTGTAGCATTGTAGTATTGAATAAATGGTCAGTGCGCCCCAGAGGTGATGTTTATGTGAGTTTCAGTTTGCAAGTTGTACAAAGAGCCTGGGTCCGTCTATTGAGTCAGAAGTCTGAATACCTCTTTAAAGATCTTTGCTGCAGTGGAGATGCATGTCGTAGGCAGAGGAAGCTTGCTTTGAGTAGTGAGGCAGGGTGTGCTTTTATAAAAGACCAAAAAAGTATTTCCGCAGAATCCCTGAGTGGAGAGCTGAGGGTTCCAGCTACTTACTGGCTCACTGGAGCATTAACCATGAAGCAGGTGTCAAAGCCAGTTCATTAATTTCCTCCTTTTCTTTCCAAATTGCTTACTAACAGAAATTGCCTCAATCCTATCTGAGTTTTGTTTACTTTTATTTTCTTGACAGAGAGTCAATAGGAGTTTATTTTAAAAAGAAAAAACATTCTAGTTCATTTGGATTTATGAGTGAAACCATCTCAAAATAAATGGGAAGTGACTCATCACATTTGTAGACAGCTGCTTAATTTCCACTCTTTATCATGCTTGTTTTAAGGCAATTCTAAGAGTTATTTGCCAAGTGCTACTTTTTGGGAGAAGCTAAAATTCAGTGGAGAGGTAGGCATGTGCTCACCCCATCTCCTCCCCAAGACCCAGGACTTCTCTGTTTGGCCTGTTGGTTTAAGTCCATCCTGGAGCAAGTGTTCAGACAAGAACGAGCACATGAGAGAGTCAGCGACTGGGCACGAGTTGAAGTCTCAGAAGGTCACCTTGAAATCCAAGACAGCTGAGCCTCAACTTGAATTTGGAGTTTCTGAGGCCAATTATGGGGTCCTTCTTGGAAGAAAGCTTTCAGATTCACCATAGAAATTACTTAGCCTTCAGCTCCACCCAGCTTTTGGAACACGAACATTGGAGGAGCCTTTCTGCCACGTTGTGTCCAGCGAAAAATGCAGTCAGCTTCCGTCCACCCTGGCACCTGGGAGGGCTGGTGACTTACTTGGACTAAAATCAAATTGGAAAGTAATGCTGTGCAAATTATGGAGGCCAAATGGTAGGAGGATCTGAGATCCCCTTTGGATCTCTAAGACAGTGAATCTGAGGCCACCAATATGGAAGCCAGTATAATCTAGGGAAGAATGAGTAGCCAAATTTGGGAGAGAGAACCAAAGCCCCAGGAGATTGCCAGAAGCCAAGGCCAGGCAGGGCCATCTCATAAACGCTGGTCTGTGCTCCAGCTGAGGACAGTCATGTGACCAACCTGCAGAAGAACCAGCTCCCAGTCCCCAGAATCATGAGGGAAACCATCATCGTTGTTCTAAACTGGTAGTCTGGGGGAGATTTGTTTTGCAGCAATGGACAGCTGACATACATTCCCAAACCAGCCAAGGCTTGAACTCAGTCAACGAGGGTGCACGGCTGGCGAGAACAGCACGCTGTTGTCCTTAGTCATCACTGCGTAGGATCCAGCATTTATCAGACGCCAGCCTTGTACGGTCAACTTGATGCTCCTCACAATCTGTTTACTGCTTGACAAATATTTTCATTGCCATGACAAAGTGGAGAATTCCCAAGTTTACATATGGTGATGTAGTTATTCATTTATCAATAAATATGGTTTTTAAATTTAATGTGGAATTTTCTCAGTGCCATGACTTTCATGCCCATGCTGATTTCAATTTTGTTTCCTCAGGGAGGGAAAAAACGAGAAAACTTGCCTTCTTCTCACTTTGGCAGGGCTGCATTTCAGTTCATAAGTTATTCATTCCCTCCTGGGCTCTTCCACCCGCGTTCTGGGCTGTGCGCTTCCATCGTGCCGGGAGTTGCAGTCAGCGCAGGAGCCTTCACCCACGTAATTTACATGAGCACGGAGGTCCACCTGCAGAGTACCAAAGGGAGCGTGCACTTCATCAGCTCTGCAGAGACCAGAACGCACGTGAAAGAACTTAGCATCCTCTTCCTTCTCTGCAGTTCCTCTAGAAATCCATGCATGCTTGTCACCCAGTGCATACCACGACAGAATTGAGAAGCATGTGTGGACATAGTATGCACACACAGAGAACATACAAACTCATGCTAGTACACACACAGAACATGCATAAAACACACATAGAGAACATACACACACACACAACACACACACACACATACGTCTCCCCACACTTCTTCTAGTGGGGACAAGTACAGGTTTTCAACAATTTCCAAAAATAGAGTTCTGAGTACATTCCATCTGTTGCCACATTCAAGGCTGCCCTGCCATTTCCTCCCAGCACCTGACGAAATGGAAGACCCAAGAACCGAACAAGATAGAAGGAATGAACTTGGGCATCCCTTGGCCTCCAAAGACCTGAGGGCCTAGAAGTTTGCATAATCTAGCCACTGTCCTTGAAATGAGTAACAGCTGAGGCCAGAATGTTCTCCTGACTTCTGTCACTAAGGAATCAGACCACCCAGAGGGCTTCTCAGTGGAACTCTTAATCATACCGGGGCCAGTCATCTGGCCACAGGTTCACACGCTCATTCCTGTGTCCATCCAGCAAATGTTTATTGAGCATCCACTTGTGCCAGGCTCTGGGCTGGACTGGGTGGATAGGTGGAAGGGGCACATCCTGGCTCACCTGCACCTGAGGTAGACAGGTGGCCTTGGTAGAGTTCAAGGGCTGGAGATGGGGGTGCACATGGGCCAGCTCCCCAGGAGACAGTGGGGTGTGATTGGAAGCATGTCTGCAGAGCTGGTGAGGACAACCTTAGTGAAGAAAGGTGGTGAGAATGACATGGCCATGCAGCCAGCCACTCCCAGGGGGACAGTGCTCTCCAGGGCAGGCTGGGGCAGTACAGGGCTCGGAAGAGCGGTCACAGAGCCAAGGGAAGGAGGAGGAAGAAATGAAGGAAGTAGGGTCCTGTACTGCGTGCCAACTTATGACACAGTGGGGTTGTGATCGTTGTCCTGGACAAGGGTGCATCAGAGCTAATCTGATGTGCCTGCTTCACATTTTAGAAAGGCCCCTGCTACAGGGGAGAAAGGGTGATAAAGAGGGAAGGATAGGAGGGAGTTGGCCCAGTTGGGCAGTTCACTGATCAGACAGGTGACAGAAGTGGCCAAGGACTAGGGAATAGCAGTGGGGTGGGGAAGGGGCGAGCGTGATGGGCAGGAGCCTCTGCCCCACCGGGAGTGGAGCGCTAGGAAGGAGCAATCAAGGAGTGGAGCGGGTTTTTGCTTGGGCAGCTGGATGCGTGGTCAGCATTACCATCCCGGACTACATGGGAGGCCCAGTTCCAGGAGGAAAATCATGGCTTCCATTTGGAAATGCTGCATTTGAGTAACCTACGTGTGACAAAGTACGGGTCTCTCTCTAGTACGTCTTCTCGCCTTCCTCTGCTTCCTCTGTTGTAGGAGCCTGTTGGGCTGGGAGTATTGCATGTAGAGTGGAGACTGTCACAACACCCTGAAGTCAGGGGACAGCCCCTGCTGACCCTGGCCCACAGCATGTGAGAAGAGATAATCCTGCACCTCCAAGCACGCCCCGGAGAGGGCTGCTCTTCTGTGCTGGAATGACAGGCACAACGTAATCCAAGTAATAGACCATGAGGTCCAGGCTGCAGAGGAGCAGAGAATAAGGGAAGGGGAGGGACAGTGGGGGAAGTAATCACGATAAAAGCTCTCGATAAAATTGCTCATATTTAGGGCAATGATTCTTTTCTCTTTTTTTTTTTTAAGAAAGAGGGACAGAGAGAGAGAGACAAAAAAAAAGGCAGAATCAATTTTATTTAGTTTTTTTAATGTGGCTTTTGTTGCGCAGACTCTTCACTGTGCACGTGGTGCTGGGGTTCGAACCCATGTACTTGCACATGCCAGGCAAGCACCATCACCGCTTAGCCACTGCTCCAGCCCCTAGGGCAGTGACTCTTGACCAGAGGGAGATTTGATGCCTCCTCCCCAGAGGACACCTGGCAAGGCCGTAGGCAGTCTGTGTTGCCTCGGTGGAGATTGGGGTTTCTATCTGCACTTAGTGGTAGGGTAGTGGTAGGAGCGACGAAGTCTAGTCGAAGTCTCTTTCTACTGGATGGTTGCTGCTGAACCTCCTCCAACTGCAGGACATCCCCCCAACAAAACACTGTCCAACCCCTAATGCCAACTTCACTGACGTGAGAGAGTCTGGCTCGGAGGGTAGGCAGACAGCAAGAGTATGTGACCTGAAACTGCGGGATGGCGAGCAGCGGCAAGACTGCAGTGCATGGTGTGTCCAGATGTGTTCAGATTCTTCTGCGCATCTGCTGACACATGTGCCTGCTGCAAGCTCATCCGGCCACGGTGGCCCGGCCGGGCTCAGCCCACGAGCGGCCGCTTAGTGGGCATCCTCTGGGTTGGAAATTGGTGAGAACATTTGCACTCGTAGTGAGATTCTAGAGCAGGAGGAACCAAGTCAACTTCCTGCTGCTCACATGCACCGTCTAAGCTTGAGCTGCCCTCACATGTAACATGCAGGAGACTCTTTTTCATGATGTTTGACATCAGAAATGGCTTATTTTTCTTTGTCAGGTAGTAAGGTAGATGAGATCCTAGATAAGAATCACTGCTTCTAGGGGTTGTAGAGGTGGCTCAGCAGTTACAACACTTGCCTGCTATGCTCAAGGACACAGGTTTGAACCCCAGCACCACATACACAACTAAGTATCAGAAAAACGAAAACCAGGTGAAAAATAAATAGAATTGATTCTCTCTTTCTGCCTCTCTCCCCTCTCTCTCTCTCTTAAAAAAAAAAAAGCCGTATCTCTGTTATATGCTGATTCTAACTCTTTTGGGAAAATGTTCAGAAGTGGGATAGCTGGAGATACGGCTTCATCAATGTTTATAGCAGCTCAATTTACTATAGCTACACTATGAAACCAACCCAGATGTCCCTCACTTGATGAGTGGATTCAAAAACCTTAATACATATATACAATGGAGTACTACTCGGCCATTAGAGAAAATGATATTATGGCTTTTGCAGCCAAATGGATGGAAAAGGAAAAAATTATGCTAAGTAAAGTATCCCAATCTCAGAGCCTCAAAGGCCAAATGTTTTCTCTCATTTGTGGAAGCTAGAATAAAACTGGAAACAGTATGTTAGATGGCTAAGCTAATAATAACCTCAACATGTATGAATTTTTACACAAACAGGGGGATACTTGCCTAGGATACCTGGAGACGTAGAGAGGGGGGCAGGGAGGGGGGAGAGTTTAGGAAGGACATCAAGGAGACTGGAGGGAGGGAGAATGGGGGAATCAACTCAGAAGGAGATCTCTGACCTTCAAGAGACGTCTATTAACACAGGGGTTCTTTTGGGGGAAACATAGAACCATGGGGAACCCAAGGGGGGTATCCATGACATGGCATCAGCCTTGGCTAACTATGTAAATAAACATTTGTTCTTGATTGTTTGATAATGATTATCCCTCAACTGTAACTCTATATTCAACTAATAATAAAAAGAGAAGAATCTCTGTTTTTAGCTAATATGTAATGTGATTCTCTCCAGAGACAAAGCTATTAGTTACACTTGGAAGGAGGGGACCCTGAAAGAAATCTGAGATCTGATTTCTAAGAATGTGTTTTCTAAAGACAAAGACCAAGCTTGAAGATCTTGTGTATTAGAGTCGCATAGGTGCATAAGTGAGGCATGTAGTCAAGCAGACTGAAGCAGAAGAGAGCTTTTATTCTTGAGTTTTGTTATGGTTTAGATCTGAAATGTCCCCCAAAAGCTCATGTGTTGAAAGCATGGTCCCAAAGCAGCAGGTTCGGAGGAGGGACTTCAGGACACAGTTGGATTGTAGGGGTTCTGACCTCATCTGTGGATTAATCCACGTAGGCTGAGTGTGACTGGAGGAAGCAGGCTTCAGGATGTCCCTGGCCCTGCCTGTCCTTCTGTCTGCTTCCCTGCTGCTGTGAGCTGAGCAGCGTCCCTCTGCCACGCCCTCTGCCATGAGGTCTCTGTAACAGTCAGCCAACCATGGACTGAGGCCTCTGGAACCCTGAGCCAGAATAAATCTTCCCTCGTTTAAAATGTTCTCGTCAGGTATTTTAGTCACAGCAACAAAAACCTAAGTCAAGTTGGACCATGGTCATTTCCTTTTAAGTTGTATTTTTTATTAAGGAATTTAGTTATTGTACAATCAAAAAGGCATACAAAGTAACAATATGGTATGCATATGCTCTTAAGTTGCATTTGATAAAATTCTAGGGACGTGACTTCCTCTCAGCTTCGTGCTGTGATGGTTTTGAGGTGCGAGTTGCTGCTGGCATCTTCAGTCTTTTCTGAGGAGGGTCAGCACCCTGCTCGATTAGTGCTATGGGAATTCAAGCAGTCAGTTGCCTCCCCTTTCTCATTGATTAATCTTTCCACAGAAAACTGTGCAGAAATGTTGGGAACATCAACTGCATCAGTGCCCAAGGGGACCACCAGTGTTTGGGGACAGGCACCATATTTAGAAGGTGTTACCTCCTGGGTTGGGTCTGTGGAGGCCACCTGGAGCACTGCATCAGGACAAAAAAGCAAACATTCCAGCATTTTGACAGCACTGGAAAGTCCTTGATCACTTCCCCAGGCCAACAGTTGACTTTGCATTCAGAGCAGAAAATGTACAGACCTTCTTCAAGACCCAGCCATGCGCTAAGGGGAAATGTAAAAATCTCCACTGTCTTTTCTAAAGAAAGGTATTTGATATCAGCTACTATATACTCTGTTCCTCAACCCTCCTACATACAGGCTATGAGTTCCAGTGCATCTACACATGCAGAGGGGGCCAGCTGCTTATTTAGCTGGGGCTTCTGGCCTGGTTAGAGTTGCTTGATGGAAGGAGGCTGGGCGGCTGCTGATGGTGTAGGAAGCTTGACACTTGTCCTAAGAGCAGTTGTACTTTGGGGTTCAAGTCTCCAACTTCAGCATAGCTTAAGGAAAGGACCATTCTCTCCTATGGAAAGCAGGAGAATTGATCACATTAGAATTGCTTGGGACATTTTTGAGGATTTTGTAGATTCTGGATATGAGGCCCCTGTCAGATTCTCTCCAATTCTGTAGGAAACCTCTTGACTCTTGATTATTTCCTTGGTGGTGCAAGAACTTTTTAGTTTTATGGCATCTCATTCACTGATTTTTTTACTTCACTTCCTTCACTTTAGAAGACATGTTGAGAAAGTTTTTGCCTACTCCCAAATGCTGAAGTGTTAGACTTAATTTGTCTTCCAGGAGTTGCAAGGTAGCTGGTTTAATTCCTAGCTCCTTGATCTATTTTGATTTGATTCTCATGCAAGGAGAAA
Organism: Aplodontia rufa; assembly: GCA_004027875.1. Lineage (NCBI taxonomy): Eukaryota > Metazoa > Chordata > Mammalia > Rodentia > Aplodontiidae > Aplodontia > Aplodontia rufa. Next base: position 40,366 of record PVKS010018163.1, read on the forward strand.
GATAAGGATCTAATTTGAACTTTCTGCAAGTGGCTGTCCAGTTTGTCCAGCACCATTTGTTGAAAAGGCTGTCTCTCCTCCATGTAATAATATTTTGTGCCTTTTTGTCAAAAATTAGATGTTTAAAGATTTGTGGGTTTGTTTCAGGGTCTTTTATTCTGTTCCATTGGTCTTCTTTGCTATGTTGATACCAGTACCATGCTGTCTTTGTTACTACAGCTCTATAGTATAGCTTTAGATCTGGTATGGCA
>PVKS010018164.1:0-40614 GCA_004027875.1 Aplodontia rufa
TACACTTCCTTTACTTTCCTCATTCAATAAAAATCTAACACTTTCCACCAGCAGACAGAAGTGAGAACTCTTCCGGTCACTGAATCAAGAATTAGGCATTTTATCTCCAGAAAAATCATGTCATTGATCTCTTCCCATCTTTCCTAACTATGAAACATAAAAGAAATTAAAATCAAAACAGAATAAGGTTTTTATCTTTCTTTAATTTTAAGAAAAAGGAATTTCCATAAGTAGCTAATCTGCTGAAATATCCATATATTTTTCTACTATTCTTTTAAAGCTTGAGGTTTGAGAAGTAAACAGCTTGAATCCTAAAAAGCAGCATCTATTAGTACAGCCAATCACTTGTTTAATTTTTATAATGCAAAGTTAGTTAATTTTTCAATGAGAATAAGTGAGAAAGTGTCCCAATTCTACTTAGTCCACACAATTTTTATATACTGTCACATTTAAAGCATTTTTCCAGATAACAATTTCTGTACTTGTCAAAACTCTTTCAGTAACTGACAAAAATAACACAACACAACTTTTTAAAACCAGGGAATTTGCCTATGCCCTGGGACTGACTTCAGGCTTACATGGATCAGCTGTCTTAAATGGTCATTTCGGTGTCCTGAATCAATCTTTGCTTCTCTGTATATTTTTGCTCTGCTTTACAGCTATCATTCTTCCAAACAATATAGCCACCAGTAGTTCAAGACCAATCTTTCATGTTTTTCTATCAAGGAGCAAGCTATGTCTTTTCAACTGGCTCTACTTAACATGTCTCAGGGAAGAGTCTTATTGGCCCACAGCATGGCAGCAGATTTCTCGGGGACCCAGCCTCAGTTTTAGGAGAAAGGCAAGACATAATGAATGATGATTTGATTTACACTGAAATAAAAGACACCTTAAACACATGAAGAAAATCACCACATCTAACCAAAAAAAAAAAAAAAAAAGAAATAAGCAACAATAACGTTACAAAAGAAATATTAAAAAAATCTACACAATTTTGGGTTACTCGCTAACCTTTTCAATGATTATCTCATGCAGCACTACGATAATTTGTGTTAGTGATATGATATGTACATTATTGCTAACATGATTTAAATTGAATTTGCTAATGTATGTCAAAAAGCAGTAAGAAATTTATTAAGTAAACAATACAATAGCCTTTCATTCCCCCAAAGAACAAATTTAAAATGCAGAGATCAGAGGCAGAGTGGAAAGGGAGAAGAAGGATGCCATGGAAGTTACTCATGATTCATTTATTATTTATTTATTTTTGATGGAAGCCTGACTCGGTTGCTTATGATCTTGAAAGAAGAAGTTCTAACTCGTTGATTAGCTCTATCTTCTGCAAACCATGCAATATAATCAAATGTGGAGATGGGGTTTTGTGGAAAGATTATTTCTCTGACTAGCATGGAACTGAACAGACTGTATTGATACTTTCCCTTTAATATATAGTACATTAAGACCTATTATGAGTTATATACACTGGATATTATTATTTTTATTATATAATTCATATCTTAATTCATTCTGACTATTCTTCACTTTGTCAAAATGCTAAAACTATACTAATAAGAAAACTCTGAATTAGTTTGTCTTCAAAATCCACAAATGTAATTTGAATTTACACTTTGTCTGATTTTTATGTTCTAAAATTATCATAATAATCAAGGATTAAGGTTTCTAGGAATTTTACTGTTTTCTTCTCTTAATATTTTTCTGTATCTTCCATAAATTCCAAATGCTCAACAAGTGAGAGAAGATACAGTGAACTACACTAGATTAAATGTGAAGATAGACTGTGCATTTTACATCAACAAATTTTTTGCACAAGATCTATAAAGTTCATTTATTTGGGAGAGCTTAAAGGCAGAAACAACCACTCTGATCATGGCATATGTAACACAGAAATATATAAAAGACTTAGTATAGAAATCCTAACCCAGTAATCTGTAATGCCTTAAGCATAACACAGTTTACGGATATCCTCTGTTCAGAAAGATTATATGAGATAGACTAATAATTAATTTATGTAGTTTAATTTATGTGGCATGCAAAAATAATCTGAAAATCAGAACATTTGAAGAGTCTATAAACATTTTTTCCATTTGCAAAGCATAAGCTAGGTCTAAAATGCTAATCTAAAACTATATTTTATTGAGGACACACATACACACATATAGTGAATACATTTTGCAGATTAGTAAATTATATTTGCTACACTCTCAATCATAGGGGTCATTTTAAATATTAACCATATGAAAGATATGGAAAGAATACATCCAAATGATGAACTATGATTTCTAGAGCAGCTTGTGATAATTAATTAAATATGATGGACTTATAAAGAGAGGCATTACTTGAACTTAAAAGCTGATATAATTAAGTGATGGCCATTTGGAATTTGTAATTATCCCTGCTGCATCTTTTCCTGCCCTTGCTGTCCTTCCTCAGGAGATCCTAATGAATTTCTGTGAATGTCCTTATGTTTAATCTGTTCATGGTGTTGGCTTCCACTAAACAAAACCAAAAAAGAAAGGGAAAAAAAAAACCTCTGCATATTGAACTCCCACCACAAGCAATGCACTCATGAATAATTCAAAAGTCCTGTACTTCACATGATTACCCTTTAAGATGATAATTTAAATGAGGAAGTGAGAAAGGTCACTTTTCTTGAACTTTTAATAGAGTACTACTCAGAAAATTCACTGTGCTAATATTTTTAAATGTTATTGTGTTACTGTATTTAGTGTTTTACAAAAATCAATAAAACAAATTTCAATTCTTAAAGCAACAAGTCATTTTCCCTAAGTTTTCATTGTTATGTAAAATTATTTTAAAAGCATACAAAACATATTTTGAATAACAAGCATAAATTAATATTTTTTAAATGCCAGTAGTTTAAATATCTGGTTTAAATTTTATAAATATCTGAATTCAATGAATTTATGCTTCATTGCATTATTTTCAACTTTACAGTTACTAATAAACATTAAATTATTATTATCAGATTGTTGATAATCCACATCTTTTAGGTAAACAGATTTATGATGGAAATTCTTATTTAGGAGGAAGAAATCTGATCATTAAGTGAAGATACAGATTTGATTGCTGTAACCAAGTTATGAAACCAACCAATGTGTTTATCAACAGACAAATAGATTTAAAAATGTGATTAAATATTATAACATATTTTTAATCCAAATTATGCTTTATTCAGTCATAGAAGAACCAAGTTATGGCATTTGGTGTTAAATGGATAGAAATGGAGAAGTCCATGCAGAGTAAAATAAGTCAGACTTACACAGTCCAGGGCTGAATGCTTTCTCTCATGTTTGGAAGATAGAGAGAGAGAGAAAGAGAGAGAGAGGGTGGGAGAGGAATAGAAAAGGGATCTCAAGGAAACAGAAGAGACAACAAAGTAGAGAAAGGAGATTGAGAGGTAGTAGAAGGAGAGAACATGGAGAAGTACCAGAGAACAAGATCATACATAAATAGACCCAAATAAATTCACTTTTAAAAATGTGTAATTATGGGCTGGAGCAGTGGTTCAGTGGTTACAGTGCTTGCCTGGCATATACGAGGATACGTGTTTGAACCCCAGCACCACAAACACAAGGCAAGTGTTGCAGCAATGAAAGCCACTAAATAAAGAACTAAATAAAATTTATTTTCCCTTTCTCTCACTGTCTCTCTCTTTCTTTAAAAAATGTGTAATTATAATGCACTGTTTAGAATGGTGATAATAAGTATAACAAAAGACAGATGAGTAAAATAGAGCAAGGATATCAGGAGGTGGGAGGGAAAAGTAAGGAAGTGGAGAATGAGATTGATCAGATTATGTTATGTGCAGTATGAACATGGCATAATGAATCCCACTTCTATATGTAGTAATAATGTACCATTCAAAATATGTGCTTTGAAAAAATACTTAAGAAAGAGAAGGAGGACACGTTAAGAAGAAAGGAGAAATGGAGGAAAGAAAACCCAAAAGCCAGAAAGATAGAAACATATCATTTAAATAAATAGATAAAATTGATTCGACTGAAGGGGGGAGAAGAGCTGGAAGGAGCTAGAAGATTTTGGGAAATTGTCCAACACAAGTCACTTAAAATTTCTGAAGGCGTTTTCATTAATGAACATGCTAATTCTAGAGTTGGCTTGGAAGCATGTGATTACCAGGTTTCCTCCACAGTATTTTTGCAGACTGGATATTTAGACAGTATGGGACATTACTTGTTCTCCATATATCTTTAAACTTAAATACTTCACATCATACATTTTCCAACGAAGAAAACACGAAACCTAATTCTTAGACGTAACCTATTTGATTCCATACTGAGTAGTTTAAATGCATTACATAACAAAAAGTTATTTTTATAGAGGATATTTAATTTACTCTGCTCATTTGCCATTATTTTCTTTTTTAAAGAGAGAAAGGGACAGTGAGAAAGAGAGAAAGAGAGAATCAATTTTTATTTAATTTTCATGTCATTTTTGCTCTGATACAAGTACATGGTCCTGGGGTTCAAATTCACATTCTTGCTCATGCTAGACAAGTGCCGTAACCGCAGTCACTGCTTCAGATCAATTTTCTACAAAATATTTTTCTATGATTTTTTATCAAGTCTCATAATTCTCTAGATTTCCTATGTTAGCCTTTATTTTCCTTTTCAATGGTAATCTGTAGTACTTGTTTATTTTCTCCTTCTCCTGTTTTTACTTTTAGGTTACTGCATATTCTTATATTTCCAGTTTTCATTCAAATGTATTTCATTTTAAGAAAAAAATAAATAGATGATATTGAATTTTAATAAGTACTGATTATAGAGTGTGTTAGAAATCTCTGTGAACGTATTAGAAGCATATAGTGTACATAGTTTAAGAAGCCTACAGTCCAGTTAGAGGTACAGCTATCCTTAAAATGAAATACTGAAACCAACAAAGATATGTTAAGTATTGATTTTGTAAACTTCAGGATGTAAGTGAAAATTGAGTTGTATAGTTCAGTCTCCAAATTGCTATAAATTTTATGTTTGTTTGTGGTTATTTTTATTAAGTAACAAGGAGGCCTGAATCTACAAGCACATAAATGGGGATATTTTCTAAAATATTTTCTGAGTTTATCAGCAAAAGGGAATGTGGCATACTAACAGAACAAGTAATCCCTAAATTTTAATGAATTATAACAGCTGAAGTGTTTTTTTTTTATTTTGTTTTGTTTTATTTTCCCTTACACATGTAACGTATCAATTAGTATATGCCATCCTGCTGCCAGGACCAGCCGGAGGGAGCACCTTTGTTTAGAACGCTGACAGTCTTTTGGCAGAAAGAAAAGATGTATGACAAAGCACCAGCTGGCTTTTAAATCTTTTGCCCAAATGACACATTGACCAAAGCAAGGCATTTAGCCACTCCTGATGGCAGTAGCATGGAGGGAGTAACCTTTCTGGAGTCAGAGAGCAAATATTTTTAAACAATACAAATAATTTTAAAATAATTTAAAGAGTAAATGTAAACCTTTAGCTCATGGTACAAATTTAAGTAAATATCAGTTCACAGATAAAACTTTAATTGCTAACATTGGAGGCGCTTTTCTTACAAAAACACCTTATTGGCCACAGGAGGAAATATTGAAGCTATCTGTGATTACTTTTACTACCTTTTCCAGCAGAATGACTGAAATCTAGTTTAACACATGACAAATGAACTAAGCCCTGATCACAGCTGGAACCAGTCAGTCCAAAGCATGATTTTCTTTCTTTCTTTCTTTTTTCTTTTTTTTTTTTTTGACATGGCACATAATATTATTTGCCCTTAATGTCAATTTATATATAAAGAAAATTATTTCATAGAGAGTCCAAATCCTTCTCATCATTTTTATATCAATTTAATTCGACTTGCTCAGATTATATAGTAATAAAATACAGTAATTTATTTGTATTGCTTATTTGGAGTACTATGTTAACAAGGTCTGATACACAGAAGATGTTTATTAAATACTTTCAAAACAATTACATTTCACGTCTTAAATAGGCCTTGGAATAATGTAGGTCATGTTAATAACTGATAATTATATCAAATATTCATAGGTTTCAGCTGCAAGTTAAATACACTACTCAGAGATGGAGAAAAGGACAAATTCTTCTGAGTGCAGCAGGATAATGTTGTGCACTGCAAATTCTCCTCTATATCATGTCATTTTTACAGGAATTTGTTTAGCAGGGAACAAAAGAAAGAAAGAAATCATAGTTTTACTCTCTGTTTCTTAAGAGAGTCACAGAAATTACCGATTTCCTCATTACTCTTTCTGGTGGACCGCAGGGTTGTCTGGAGATGTTAAGAGCAGAGGGGATAACCTAGGAAGCAGCTAAAATCTCACAGAAGGCACAGGAAATTGAGGTTTCCCTGTATCAGTTCCTCCCACACATACATGGCGTGTAATGAATTAAAACAGAGAACACACTGGATTTATAACCATTGAGAATTATACCCAGAGTCAGCAGAGGCTCTAGATAGGTGTTAGAGGAGAATATAGCTCATATCAGACACTTTTTAACGTATTAAGCATATTTTCACCTTTAATTATTTGTAAGCTTCCTCACTTTGCTAGACCTAATTAAACATTTGTTTAAAAATTTATTTGGCAAATGCTTTTCTTTATTACATTAATATTATCATAGAAAGTGGTTAAAGTGGCTAGTGGAAGAGTAAGCATCATATTTTTATTTTTTATTTTATTTATTTCATTTTTATTTTTTATTTTATTTAAGACCTTTGTTTCCTTTCTGGATGGGACTTGGGAACTCTCGCTTTAGAGGTTAAACTGTTGTACACCCTTGCTTAAGTCTGCCTATCTTTCTCTCTCTGCCTTCAGTACCTTCTTTTTCTCTTCCTTACCTCTTTTTACCATCACTAGACAACTAGTAATTTCTTCTGAAGTGAGCACTTTAGGTCCTTTTATTCTGTTGGTGCATCCCTTTGTCCCTTTCTGTCCCCTGATTCCATGAATTGACAATACCTAACACTCAATATTTACCATAGTAAATGTACATGTAGCTGTTATTTGGGAGGCCAATTAGTGATATTTTCCCCTGACTGAGCTAAAAGCTTTTTGAAAATATTTTGATCACCTTCAAGTCAGCTTGTGAATGTGCTAATGATAAATCTATAATGCTTCTTCTATTTTGCTCCTCAATGTGGCCATTTAAAAGAACACATTATGTGCTTCTCCTGCTATATTGTATGAAATCTTGTCTACAAATTAGATCATCCTCCCTATTTTTGAAACTTAGTTGTAAATTACTGACAACCCAATTTCTTTAATTTCTCCAAGGGGTGGCCTTGGCTTTACAGTTCTAAAAGCACTACCTTTTGACCACAGTAAATAACTTTGACCTATTTCTTTTCCCTGTTATAAGTGGTGTCACCTTTCACTTCATTTTCCAAATGTATTAAAAATTGGTTAGTCATCTCTTCAATTTAAGTATTCTGAACACTATGTTACTGCTAGAGTTTTGTTTTATGAAGAATAAATTGATTTTGAAGCAGCTTCATTGAAGCATAATTGACAAATTAATATTATACTTGTGTGTATTTAAGTAGCTCAACTTGCTGTTCTGAAACACACATGATGAAATGGTCACCGCAATGAAGCTAACACAGACATCACCTGTCACAGAATAAGATTATGAGGACAGGGAAGATCTGCTTTTGGTTAGGTGCAGTGGCACCCGCCTGTACTGCCAGGGCTCAGGAAGCTGAGCCAGGAGGATAGCTAATTCAAACCCAGCCTCAGCAACTTAGACTGTCTTTTTGCTGATTTTTTGTACAAAAAGTTTTTGATTGGTTGTCATCCTACTTATTTTATTGTTGTTGCTACTGCTTGTGCTTTTGTTTCATAAACAAAATGCATTACCATGTTTAAAGATAAGAAACTTTCTCCATGTGTTTTATTCTACTTTTATTCTACTTTCACAGTTTCCAGGATCAGATTTGGTTTTATTCATTTTAAGTTGCTTTTGTATGTGGTTTGATATAGGGACAGTTTCATTGCTTTGCATATGTAACATCAAGTTTAGCTACAATCATTTACCGAAGAGGCTATTCTTTACACATTTTGTAATCTCATTACCCTTGTCCAAAATAAATTGACCATAAATGCATGAATTTCTGAGTTCTATTCTGTTGCATTCATCTAGTAATGCATTGCTTAAAGATAGGACACATATTGTTGGCTATTTCATCATTCTGTGATCATCATGGAATATACTCCCACAAACTTTAATGGTCTAGCTTATAAAACAGCTAGGCTGTTTGGGATGCATAGACCATGACCTTTAGACTACAAACCTGTACAACATGTGAATGTGTTGGGGACCGACCTCAACATGAAGCCCAGCTGGCTTGAGAAAAGATTTGATGGTAAACAACTCTGTCCCAGCCGGCTTGTATCTTCCTTAGTGGCGAAATGCCTGACCGCATGACTAAGCCATTAGGCCACTCATTTGTTATAATTGGATAAATGCGTTTGCACTGTATCCCTATTGGTTGTTGTAATGGATAAATAAAGAGAGTAGCAACTAGTAAAGAGAGAAGCAAAGAAAAAGAAGAAGAAGAAGAGGAGGAGGAGGAGGAGGCGGCGGAGGAGGAGGAGGAGGCGGCGGAGGAGGCGGAGGCGGCGGAGGCGGAGAGATCAGCAGCAGTAGAAGATGCAGGTAGTAGCCCCGGCCCCAGAAATAGGGATTCTAATATAGCAATGGAAACAGGGACTCTAAATGTGAATAGCCTTGACTCTAAAAAGAATGCTTTAAAGGCCTTGCCTCTAAAAGAGGGAAGGCGGGAAGTGGTTGGAGGCCTTTAGCCACGGTAAAGGGAGAAATAAAGTGCTTGGAGAACTCAGGGCCAATAGGTCTACTTCATTCCCAGTCAACTGCCGAATGAGAGCCGTCCAGTTCCTGCTGGCTGGGACCGGACATCAATGTGCTGCAGGTGATTGTAGAACAACGGTAAGTATTTGGGTACCTGAACATAAATACATATATAAAAAGTACACATGATACTCTACAAAATGTTAAAACTGATATACCCATATAGAAGACATACCATGAATGGAACTTGCAAGACTGAAAATTGCTCTGGGTGAGCCAGTGAGTGAGTGAGGAAGGAAGGTGAGGCGCAGGATTGCACTACTGTACGTGACTGCAGACTTTACAAACGGTATACGATAGCTAAACCAGATTTATAAGAAATATTTTTCTTTCTTAAAAATAAATTAACTGACAATTTAATTTTTAATTTAAAAACTTTATTTTTTAGAATCTTCTGTCTCTTCTATAATGATACTTAGTCACAAACACATTGTAAATCTTTAAAATTATTTATATTCTTAATCTGTAAGCTTTTCTTTAATGTTCAGTTTGTCTATATACTTTTTAAGCCTATTTGTTTAAAAAAAAAACAATAACAAAATCATGCACTTTAGCCTACACTTACTCCATTTCAATATCCCTGCCTTCCCCCATCATTACCCATGGAAAGACTTCAAGGGAAAAAACCAGACATGGAGAGTAACCTGTTATAGGAACAGAGCATTCATTCTCAAATCCCTGCTGAAGACTCTGCTTGAGATGGCTTTTGTAGTTTTTAAATACATAGTAGTATACTCTAGCAATAAAACAAACCATCCCATAGTATACACATAAGCCAGTATAGTTTTGTATTATCATGTATCATGCTCCATACATAGAAATGTGCTATACTTTTATACAACTGGAAGCATGATAAATGTGTGTACACCAGCATCAACAAAAACACATTTCACTGTGATGTTACAATAGCTATGAGGTCAGTAGCTGATAATCTCATATGCAGTCTGTGCTCCAATAAAACGTCATTACATAGTCCATTACAGTTTATGTCTATTTTTAAGTCAGGAATACACTAATTTTTTTAAAAAGTTATAAAAAATGCTAATTTCTATTTGTATATATTTATGATGTACAGTGTGATGCTGATTTAAGAAGAAGGTGACATTGAATCAAACATCATATAAAATAATTTACTTTTTGTGATTGCATTTGAAAATTGCTCCCTTTGCAATACTGCTTTGATGCCTATAACTTTGTGATATAATTTGAACTCAGGAAATATTATGCTTTGTGTTGGGGTCTGACTTTTGCTTTATCAGCTGCCCTGGATCTTGTTGCTGTTTGCACAAGCTTCTTTGGGAAGGGCAGCTAGATTGTATATTGTTAAGCTTGAAAAACAGGGTGTGGAGACGGGCTTCAGACGTTTCTCATTGGTATCACTTCCCAATTATTCTAGATCCTTCAAAAGGTGCATGTAGAGGCTTATTGGTCAAACCTGTGCCTCCAAAATCCAGGTGTGTCAATGAAGGAGCTAATGTAGAGAGGCCTCGAGGGGGCGGGTGAAGGCCCTTAAAGAAGAGGCTCCAGCCAGCAGTCGGAGCTCTTCCCTTGGGAGAGAGCTCTCGTACTTGGCTGCTGGACGTGGTGTCCCTGCTCCTTTGGAAGATAAGCTCTTGCCAGCAGCTGAACCTGCCTATGCTTTGCTCCTGAGCTTCCCAGCCTTCAGAACTGTGAGGAATTGCTGTGTATGTTTTTCTGAAATAGAGTCTTGTAGCGTTGCCTTGACTTGTTTGAGATTACTTAATGTTAGGCATTGTGTCGTAGCAGCACAAATGAACGTTGCCTTGAAAGAGAGATGTAAAGTATGGATATATAAAAAGGAGAAGTAAAGTTTGGACAAAGAAAGACCATTTCAGGTCTCCGGCCTGTGGTTTTTCTCATCCCCAGTCCGTCCCTCAGGTCAGAACCTCAGGTCAGAACCGGCTGGAGCGGGATAGCTTTGTTCTTCCTCATGATTGCTTTCGCTGTATGCATGCTTAGTGATTATACGATAGTATTATGGTTTCTTGTTTCTGCAAAGAATTTCATTGGTATTCTGATAAAAATGATGTTGAATCTGTAGATTACATTGAATTTTATGAATAGTTTAATATTGTGTTGCAATTTGTAAATACAGGATGTCTTTCCATTTGTCTCTTATTTCTTTCATCTATATTTTATAATTTCAGTTTGTCAATCATTCACTTTAGTTTATTTCTAAATATTAGTCTTTTGACACTATCAAAAATACCATTGTTTTCTTAGTTTTTTCAGATAGCTTATTGTTAATTTGTAAAAGCACAACTCATTTTATACTGATCTTGTATCCTGCAAACTTATTGAATTTGTTTGAGTTCTAATTTGTTTGAGTTCTACTTTACAATTTTCTATGTGTAAAATCATTTCATCCACAAACTTATACAAATTTGTTTCTTTTTACTATTTGGATAGATTTTAATTCTTAATTGCTCTCGTTGGGACTTCTAATAATATAGTGCATGAACATGGTGATAGTGGATTGTATATTAGAGGAAAAGCTTTTCATTATTTTCACCAATGAATAGTTCCTATTGTGGGTATGTTATATATATTTTTTATTGTGTTGGGATTAGTTCTTTCTAAATCTATTTTGTTGAGAATTTAAATGAGAAATTGTGGTGAATTTTGTCTAAGACTTTCTGAGTTTATTGAGATAATTATGTAGATTAATTAAATTAGATTAGTTAATCTAATTTAGTCTTTTAATATAGTGTATCACATTGAAAGATTTGCATAATCTTGCATTCCAGGAATAAATTCCACTTGTTCTTCAATTATGTGATTCTTCTAAAGGGTTTTTGAATTTGATTTTCTAGTATTATTGAAGGCATTTGTATCATGTTAATCGGGGATATTGGATTGTAGTTTTTCATTTCTTGTGGTGCTACTGTCTAGATTTTGTGTCTGATGCTGGCTTCTTTGAATGTTTTAATGATTTTTCTCTTCTATTTTTGGTAGTTTTTAAGAAGGATTGGTGTTCTTATTTGGTTATTTAATGTAATTTAACCTGTGAAACCATTTGGTCATTTTCTTCAAGGGGGAACTATTGATTTAGTCTCTCCTTATCTGTTATTAGTCTGATCGAATTTTCTGTTTCTTCTCGTTAACTTTTGGTAAATTATGTGTTTCTACGAAGCTACCATTTCTTTTAGGTCAATTTTGGGAATTATAACTCTGCATGATAATCTCATGATGAAATAAAAACTCAGATATCTATTGCAATGTTTCCTCTTTCATATCTGAATTTATTTGTGTCCTATTTTTTCATAGCTAATTCAGCTAAGTGTTTAGTGATGGTTAATATTTAGAACACTCTTGGTTTGACTTTTTTCTTCTATTATTTCATTCTCTTTTTCATTTAATTCTGTTCTAATGTTTATGATTTCCTAACTCTGAAATTTGTTCCTATTCTTTTATTTCCTTAATATGGAAAATTACATTTTTTCCCACTTTTTCTTCTTTGCAATATACGCATTGCTTTGCTGTAAAAATCCTCTTAATACTGATTTTTCATATCTCATAGAATTTTGTCCATTTTTCTTTTGTTTTCTTATATTTCTGGGTAATTTTAAATTTCATTTATATTCCTCCTGTTCAATGATTGCTCACGTTTGCTATTCAGTTTCCATGTGTTTGTGAACTTTTCTGTTTTCTTGGCTCTTGTGTACTAGTTTCCTTCCACTGAAATCAGAAACGACATTGACTTGATTTCACTTTTTTCGGAACATGTCAGTGTGCTGTGAGCTTGACCTGTGATTTCTCCTGTAGGATGTTCCATGAACCCTAGAGAATAATAATGTACTCCTGTTGTAGGACAGTCTCTTGGATTGCCTTAAACTGCTATAACAGAATCCTACTAGCTAGTTAATTTATTAAAAAAAAGAAGACTTTTTTTGGCTCATGGTTCTGGAGAGTTTTAAGTCAAAGATCAAGGGGCTATATTTACTGAGGGCCTTTTCAGTATATCATCCTATGGCAGAAACCATAACCTTGAAAGACACTATGCATGAGAAAGATAAGCGACAACCTTGCTTTTACTACAAACCTACTCCCAAGCTTATAACAGTAATCTATTCCTGAAGGTAGAAACTTCATGGCTTGATCATCCCTTAAAATACCCACACCAACATTTTTCAATGGAAATTAAGTTTCTGACATATGTAGTTTGGGGAACACATTCAAGCAATAGTAGATGAAATGTTTTATATGTGATTATTCTATTTTAATTCAACTGTCATTTAAATTAGCTGTTTATTAAATTTCTGTTTCAAATTCCCATCCAATATTGAAAACAGTACAATGGAGTCTTACTATTTTCATGTTGCCACTAATATTTCCTTTAAGAACAAAACATTATCTGCATGTTGTGATTTGTAGAATTGATCATGTATTATAGAATGATCTTGTTTTTCTCATTGACAACTTTTGGCTTGAAGCCTATTTTGTCTAATATGAATATAGACCATTCTTGTTTCACTTCTTTTTTTAACCATTTCCATGGGATATTTTTTCTCATTCTTTCAGTTTCAACCTATGTAAGTCCTTAAATCTACAGTGAATAGACACTAGTAGCAGATTGATAGGACTTTTCTTTCAATCTATTTAGTCACTCTATTTAATTTGGAATTTAAACCCATTTACATTTAAAATTATTTTTCTAAAAGAGAGTGGGAGAGACAGGGAAAGGTAGAGGGAATCAATTTTATTGAGACTTTCATCTAGTTTTTGTTATCCAACTCATAGCTGTGTATGTGGTACTGAGTTCATACTCAGTTCCTCGCACATGCCAGGCAAGTGCTCTAAACTCTGAGCCACCACTCCAATGATTTAAAATAATCATTGAAGTGAGGACATATTTCCATTGTTTAAATTCATTTTTGTTTTGCATTTCTTCTTTTTCTGTCCCTTTCTCTCTTGCTATCTTTATTCTACGATTTTGGTGTTCACTCATTTTCTTTATTTGTTCTTTATCTTTCATGTACTATTGTAAAATTCTTTCCTTTATGGCTACTTTGAAACTTGCTTAAAATACCATGCAGTTTTATCCATTTGAAGATGAACGTGGGGCTGGAGCAGTGGCTCAGTGGTTACTGTGCTTCCCTGGCATGTGCAAGCATGCAAGTTCAAAACCCAGCACCATGTACACAACAAAGTTTCAGAGCAGCAAGGGCCTCATGAAAAAGTACATGGAAAAATTGATTCTCTCTTTCTCACCATCTTTCTCTCTTTAAAAAATAAAAATAAGATAACTTCAACCTAAGGCATTTGTAGAGATGTATTGGAAGGAGAGGGGGGATAAGGGTGGGTAATTGGGGAGCTCTTAGGGGTAAATCTAATTTTCAGAATTTATATATATATTATTTCATTAGAAGCTTGGTTGTTCAACAAATGAATTTCTGAATAAAATAAAAAAATTTAAAAAGATAACTGCAACTGTAATCAAATATAAAAACTATACAGTTTTCTCCTCCTATTCCATATATTTGTTGTTTTTATTCTTGATGTTACTTGGAATTGAACCCAGGGACACAACCATTTAACCACTGAGCCTCATCTCCAGGTTTTTTTTTTCCCCTTCAAGATGAGATCTCCCTAAATTTCTAGGGCCACTGGGATTACAGGTATGCACTCCTGTGCCTGGAAGGGTGTGCTTTTGAAGTCTGAGATCTTTTTATACCATATATCCATTAATACATTTTTGTAATTATTGATATTAGTTTTGCTTGTTTATTTTTTTCTACAAATGCTTGGAATTTACCGCAGGGCCTCATGCATGTTAACAAATTACCACAGAGTTACAATTCCTACCTTGAATGTAGTTTGTTTGTTTTTGATATTCTTAATATTTTTATCTTTTAACTTTATTATAGAATTAACAATAATCCATGCACCATGATTAGATTGTCACATTATTCTCTAGTCTTTTGAATATTGTCAGTGAGATGTATGCCCTGAGATCCTTTCATGTTGCTATTTGGCATGTTTTCATTTAAATTTGCAAGACTCCAACATTTCTTATGAGTCAAGTCCAGTGACAACAATTTTTTTGCCTGTGTGTGTGTGTGTGTGTGTGTGTGTGTTTGGGAGTGACTACCTTCATTTAACTTTTAAAGGATCATTTTGCTTAGTATAGTATTATGGACAATATTTTCTTTCTTTCAAATGCATCATCCCACTTTCTCCAATAGTCTCACTGCAATCAAGCAAATTCACTTGTGAATATATACATTCCACAAATGTTGATCACATCTGTGGAACAGTTCATGTATTACAGAGATTATACTGAAGCTGTGGTCACAGAGACCTGCTCTCATGGAAGGCTGAACATTCAGTAGTACACAAAAGGGAAAGGATCCCATCTAATATATTTTCTCATGAATTCCATTCTACATCTTACATTGCTGCTTGCATTGGAAGGTTGAGCCCAATATATTATTTGCGACATTTTTATTCAGCAATTTAAAGCCAAAGGAGAAGTTAAAAAGAATAGAGAGGGACTGGTGTGGTTGCTCAGTGGTTATGGTGCTTGCCTGGCATGTGCGAGGATGCAGGTTGAAACCCCAACACCTCGTACACAACAAAGTATGGGAGCAACAAAAGCCACATGAAAAACTAAATAAAATTCATTCTCTCTCTCTCTCTGGCTTCTCCTCCCACTTAAAAAGGAATAGAGAATGTGATTTTGATAATTTAAAAAAAGGTATAAAAACATACCAGGAAAAAATAACTTTATATCCAACAGATTACTCAAATCAATTTTTATTATATGAAGATAAACTGTAACTTTTTATATATTTTAAAACAACAGGGTGGTTAAAAGAAGATTTTTCTTTTGTTTTATTTCTGTGTCTTGCTGTTTGTATAGAAGAGAATAAAGTATTGATGTTACAATTTTGGTAAAGTTAATTAATTAAAAAATGATACAATATTTTCCTAGATAAGATGACTTCTTATCCAGGACGTCTAGCAGATACAAAGTTTCTTGGATACTCAAGTCCTGTATAGTACAGAAAATTGCAGTTTTCATGAATTGAATATGATTTTTCCCCTCCAAAATGCTGAAGTTCGATGTTCATTGTGAAGTATTAAGAGATGGAAATTTATTCTAACAATAGTGGAAGATGAGGATTTGTGTAGGTAATTTGGACTAGATAAGGTCATCAGGGTTGATCCCTCATGACTGAGCATTGGTAGCATTGTCAGAAGAGAGAGACAAGACAAAACACATAAACCTGTGTCTTCCTTTTCTCTCATTGTCTCTGTAATGCTCTGGACAATACCAGTAAGAAGGTCATTATCAGATACGATTCTTAGATACCAGATAAGAAACTTCAGCCAAACTAAATACACTTTTTTTTTAATTTAGTCAGTCTATGGCATTTTATTATTAAAAACTTCTAAGATGATTCTTGGAGTTTAGGACCATGTCTTATTTCTTATTATATCACACAAATCCACCTCAGTGCCTTTCATGGGCTGGTGATCTACAAACACTTAAGGAAATACACCCCTTCCAATATTGCTCCTACCTGTAGGTCACTTGGGCTTACTTTGCCTTGTAAGGATTAATTAAAATGTTATGATGAAAGCATTCTGAATAATATCCTTAATCATTAATTTATTCTTCCTGACTCATTTATTTCTGAAAAGGGATTCACTGCAAGAACCTACAGCTTTTAATATAATTATTTTGAATGAATAATCAAGTGAATTTTAACTTGCAAAAACATAATTTGGGTTGCATGAACGCTAATCTTAGGTAAAGGTACAGAGTTTTCATTAAATAAAGTGAAATGGACGAGACAGTAAAGTAAAATGATTGTGAAGTTTTAAGCCTATTTTGTTATTTTTGCTTTTGTCCTTCCCGAAGATATTGGCAAAACAAGAATTTACAAGTAGATAAAATTTTCTAATTGCTGTGGTTCTTAATTTTCCAAAATAAAATAAGTTGAATAGTAATTAATTATTTAGTGTACTTGCATGGAATTCATATATAAAAATAAAATAATCAATGAGTGTCACCTGCGCATTTTCTGTAATTAGATTCTTCTTTGCCACCTCATGTTTTACAATGTAATCAATGAAGATTCTACATAGATTAGCATTTGAGTCATTTCTCCAGGAGATCAAACATAGCTCTTATGTTATTTATATTCATTACTACTTTGTGAGCAAAAGATTGTCCAACATTTCTCTATTCATGCATGTAGGCAGGCACTATAGCCACAGAAGTGTTATTATGTATTTATTCTTAAACAGTGTATCTGATATATGGTATTTATTATGTAAGATATGGATTATAAAATTGTTATTTATGAGATCAAAGCAAATCTCTTATAATTTACCTTTTTTTCCTTTTTTAACATTATTTTATTTATAGTTTTTTTTGAACAACCTTACAAGATTTTAACAAAATAATATAAAATGTGTATATATTCTGGATATTGCAATTATCCCCAGGAGTGCCCCCCAATTACCCTCCCTTATATCCCTTCCCACTATATCTCTAAAAAAAAGTATTAGATTGTAAAGCATCACATCTTATCTGGATTTAACTCATGCTACTAGACCAACTTTCTCATTGTCCAGGGACCAATCCCTACCTCCACAGATGAGTGGAGACAATCGTACCTTAGATCTCTGGGTTAAGCTAATTTTACTCATGATCTCTTCCATAGCCATCCATTTACCCTCGAAGGCTGCAATATCATTGTTTCTAATTGCTGTGCAATATTCCATGGTATAAATGTACCACAGTTTTTGGATCCATTCTTCCAGTGAGGGACATCAGGGTTGTTTCCATAGCCTAGCAATAGTAAATTGTCCTGCTATGAACATCAATATTGCTGTGTCACTGTAATGTGCTGATTCTAAGTCCCCTGGAAAGATACCCGGGAGTGGAATAGCAGGGTTGTATGGTGGGCTCATCCCTAGTTTTTTGAGGATACTCCACACTGCTTTCCAGAGGGGCTGTACCAGTCTGCAGCTCCACCAACAGTGTGTTAGTGTGCCTATCTCTCCACAGCCCCTCCAGCATCTATTATTGTTTATTTTCTTCATCTTTGCCATTCTGATTGGTGTAAGGTGATATCTTAATGTGGTTTTCATTTGCATTTCTCTGATTACTAGTGATTTAGAGCACTTTCTCATGTATTCATTGGCTTGGTCCATGTCCTCTGGTGATTTACCTTTTGTTGAGAATTTTAAAAATATGTTTATTGAGGTAGTTTCTTTGTAATACCTCACTTTGTAATATGTCTCACTACTCTGCTTTGAATGTAGAAAAAATAGCTTAGGAAATCATCAGTGACTGTAATAAGTATGTCATTGATAATTTATCAGTTTAACTTAGAATAATGTATTTTATAAGCATTATTTTTATTAGCAACACTCACATAGAATACATCATTTACATTATAATTTTTTTCTTCCACCCTTACATTGGTTCTCACATCCTTTATTAGTTTCTTTCATCCTCTATTATCAATAAATGTCAATAGAAATTTATTATTACCAATTTTAGGGTGTATGTTAGTAGGAATATATGACATAGAACATTTTAAATGCTTTTTAAGAATTTAGACCTGACAGAATGATAAAATTAACTTTTTTTTTTCAGGGCTGAGTACCAAACTGGGGCCTTGCCTGTGCTAGGCAAGTGCTCTACTACTGATCTAAATCCCCAGGCCCTAAAATTAACTTTTACAGTTTAATTAAGTTGGGCTGGAGTGGTCACTCCATGGTTAGTGCTTGTCTGGAATGTGCAAAGACCTAGATTCAAACCCCAGCACTACATACACAATAAGTGTTAGAGAAACAAAGGCTAGATGAAAAAATAAATAAAATAGATTGTTTCTCTGTCTCACTCTCTTCCCCTTCTCTCTCTTAAAAAATGTTGAATTAACTAGATTAATATGATAGAAAAGAATGTAGTTACCATGTGAGTTCAACAAATTTTCACTATATTGTTGAATCAGTATTCACTTGGACTTGGAAGTGTTGAGTCAATGTTTACAGTATTCTCAATTATTCTGAATTTAAAATAATATTTTGCTTTAGTATAGTCATTCCAATTTTATCTAGGCTTTCACTGCATTCTAATTTATCTTTAAAATAACATGTACTTGGATTTCACTTTTTCTGTTGTTATTATAGGGAAGTCTCAATGAGTGAATATATCAGGTCTAAAAAATACTATGTTCTGCAATTTGTATGTGTCCTAGGATAAATGAATGTCCTGTTTCAGTAACATTAATCCATAAAGTGAAAATATTGCTGTATTTGTAAAGTAGATTTGGGACATAGTCTTACTCCTTGAAAATCAAATATCAATATGTATAAATGAGATCAATCCACCAAAACTGTTCTTCAAACTTTCTAGGCAAAGAACACAATATCACTACCTCAGGGTAGTGATTCAGTGCCTGCAGATTACACTGTTGGAGAAAGTAAAGTGGGCCCTGAGTCATTTTTTTACCTAAGGCAGTCCTAATAGTGCTACAGGCATTTTTACTGTTGTTGTTGTTTGTTTTCTGAAAATACTTCACTGAATCTTACTTGGAAAGTATGAAAGAATATAGAAAGAGAGCAAGCTTGTAAATCTATATAAATTAAGTATGATCTTTTTGTATATTTGTCTTTTAGTGTATCCTTTTAGTGTATCTCACAAAATTGAAGATTATGTTAGGAGTTGTATGAAGTAGTGTTATACAAAATAGTTTTTGGTTCAAGATGAAGGAAAACAATAATGCCTCCTTTATAATTTTTATTCAAAATTAGGTATTTTTAACTATTTGAAATTTATATTAAATAAAAATTCTACATATACTTTGAGAAAAAATTTTACTGAAAATTAAAATGAAGAAATATATTGTAGATGGTTAATAGAAGTGACAGTCCTGGTACAATAAATATCAGTTATGCCACGTTATGAAAGATATATTTTTGAAACATATGCAAGTCTTTCATATCTGTGGATGATATGTATCAAGACTCACAGTGGATGCCTAAATCCACAGATAGTCTCAAATCCTAAATCACCAACCATTAGTTAATTATTTACTTCATTTTTTCCCCTTTTGTCTTTTAGCAGAAATCATTAATCTACTTTTAATTTTGAGTCTCTCCTTTTCTGTGAACACAAACACAAATACATCTTTGTTATCTTTATCATGTTATTTTTTTTCTGGATACTCTAACATCACAAATTTATATGAAGAACTTACTATATTGCCTTTTTTTAAAAAAGTTCTACTTGTCATGTGTATAGGTGTTTAGATCTGTGATTACATTTTCTCTAAGACATTATGAAGTAGCTGAATCATTAGAATATGTGATGTCACCCTCAGAAAAAAACATGTAATCTTGTTATCTTGATACGATGAAGTTTTATTTCTCATTCAGTCAGACTCATTCCATATGGAGCAGTTTTCCTCTATCTTTTATCTACAGGATGTGAAAAGCTTGGTTTCTGTTATCACTGAGAAATGATGTGTTAGGAAGAGAGAAATGAAAGCATTTCTTCAGGGCTAAGTCTAGAAGTGACAATCAAATTACCTGTTTGAATACCATTGGCTTCAACCACTTGCCTCCACTGCAGGGCACAGAGGTGGTGCTCATTTCAGAGCCATACACATCTCTGCTCTGGATGCTGTATTTAGGAATGTGTATCAATCCCCTCTCCATGCAAGAACTGGAAAATTTAATGAGGATACCCATGGGATTGAGGACCCAGAATCACAGCTACTTCAGTACCAATATTTACTATATCCATTTGATGTTACTTTATAAGGCAAATCATACAGAAAGAAGCATCAATAAGAGAAATCGTTTTCATAAATGCTCATACTTTAACCCTATCTTTTTTTGGGAAAAAATATAGCGGAGAAAATTCTCTCCAGAATTTTCGTCAACTCCTTACCTCTTAGGGTATCTGTACAATCCTAATATCTTCTTCTCATTTGGGCTAATTTCTGCAGTTTAGTCCCAGTTAAAAATTATTCTGGAGCTGGAATGGTCACTCAGTGGTTATGGTGCTTGCCTGGCATGTGCGAGGACGCAGATTGGAACCTCAGCTCCAAGTATACAACGAAGTGTCCTAGCAAAGGCCACATGAAAAACTAAATACAATTGATTCTTTCTCTATCTCACTGTCCCTCTGTCTTAAAAACAAAAATTTATTCTAAAGATAGAAATAGTGCATCCTTCCAAGGCAGCTATAAGTGTTCTCAGAAATTTCTTATTTTTTTTTTGTTGTTCTTATTAGTATCTGAAACATTTCTTTCTCTCTTGTGAAGCACCTCCTGAATTGATTTTGGAGGAAGGAAGCAGAAGCTCAAACTAGTGTACAATTTTGGCAGGAGCTGTAATTTCAGAAAACTATTTATGCCAGTTGCCAATTTCCCTTTGCTGACATAACACAAATAATATAACCAAATGCTCATTATCAAAGTCTTCAAGAAAGATCAAAGACATATGTCACAATTTTTCACTTTTAACACATTTTATTTTGAGTAAATTGGTCAACTATCTAGTTTGTAAAATTAATTTAATTTTGAAGGCAAATACTTTCATATAAATGGAGTTTTGAAAGAAATATACTTCTCCAAATAACATTTTTTATGATTTTTTAAAAAAATGTTGACAAATGGAAAAATGTTTAGCTAGATTATGAATGTGAGAATGAAAAATGATTAATAGATGTAGGTTCAAATTATTATGTACTGCTAAAAGTGATTTAGTCCATGATGAACATCTGTTTGGTAATATACTATATCCAGATACAGTAAATTAATCACATATATAAAATTATAGGGAAATGACACCTTCAGTTTTATTATGAGTAGAGCTTTTAAAATGCTACTTGTCACAACCTGTCATCCAGTCATTATATGGTATTATGGAACATTTACAAGACGTATACCCTTCATTTTGAATTTCTTCAGAAATCTGAGAGTCGACTCTTTATGATTTCTGTTTCTGCATTCCTTTATTGCTGATGTGAGCTAATCACATGCTTTGTCAAGCAGATATTAATTTCTGCTTATTTGGAATAATGTTTTCTCTCAACTTCTCGGCCTTAGCAGGTGGTTTAATTTTGGTACATTCTAGAGTAATAATTTCACGCTTATTAAAAACATTTATTATGATTACTGATTATATTCCTTATAGCTGAACAAAATTTTATTTTATTGTTTTTTTTTTAAATCTGAGCTTCTTTAATTTCTTTCCATTGAGGAATAGCTACAGGGTCTTCAGAGAGGAGCTAGAAATTTGGGAATCTATGGTTTTTGCCTAATTATGACTTGGTGATTTGTATTTTCTTTTCTTTTCTTTTTTTTTTAACTAAAGAGAGAAGGATAGTGAGAGAGGCAGAGAGAATCAATTTTTATTGAGTTTTTCAGATGGCTTTTTTTGCTTTGACACTTAGTTGTGTATGTGGGTGCTGGGGTTTGAACCCTTGTATTTGCACATGCAGGGCAAGCGCAGTAACTACTGAGCCAATGCTCCAGCCCCTGTATTGTGTTTTATTAAGGCCTGCATATTTTTCTATTACATGGTATATAACATTTTAAAGAAATGTAAGCAATGATTAATAAAATTGATCTTGTGGGCAAATTTTTGCAAAATGATTTATAAAAATTATGCATTCTTTCCAAATTTATGCAACAATTTATTTATCAAATATTTATTGAACAGCTACATTTTAACAGGTTCTACTTTAGAACCACCTGGCTTTGTGGAACTTTTAAACGGGGAAACTTAGTAAATAAAAGTCACCATCCAAATAAGGAAATATGTGTTCAAATACAGAAAATGTATGTTCAAATATACTTTACAAAAATGCAGAAAAATTTAAATCCAGGTAATAAGAATGAGGATTGCTAGACAGAGATGAGGAGTTGAATTTTAAATAGAAAGCTTAGTGTACATCCTGTAGGTATGATTTGAGCAGAGATGTGAAAAGTGAGTCAGTTAAAAGTTACTTGTGTAAGTCTAATTCATATGGCATTAGTCTTGGATAACTAAGTATATATACATTTGTTCTTGATTGTTTGACAGTGTTTCCCCCTCAATTGTAACTCCATATTCATCTAATTAAAAAAAGAACTTATGCAAAATGATATCAGCTAATTACAGAATAAATACTTTGTTATTCGATGTAAATAAGGTATCTAAAGTAGTCAAACTCAGAAACAGAAAGCAGTATGTTAGTTGCTAAGATCTGGGGGAGGGGTAAATAGACCGTAGATGTTTTATGTCATGAAATTTTAATTATTCATGATGAACTATTTCTATATATCTCCCGTACAGCATTGTACTTATAGTTAGAAGTATTCTGCCATACGTTTAAATATTTAAGAAGGTAGATCTAATGCTACGTATTTTTTACTACGATAAAAGATGGTGAAGTTTTTGCCTTAAAAAAAAAAAAGAAGAAGAAGAAAAGAAAAGAAAAGAAAGAGGGACTGTCCATCGGAAAGACCTGAGGGTTGAATCATGATTGGCACAGTTGAGAAACAGCCAGGGGGCTGCCGTGGCTCTAGACAGCAGTGAGTGGCAAAGACGGTGGTCACTGAGGCAGAGCGAAACCTAAATTATGGAAAAGCTTGTATGCCATGGTGAGACCAGTATTTTTATTTGAAAACTGTTTTGATATATTTTCTACTAATGACTAACAGTTCAAATACCCATAAGTTTAAGGACTGTTAGTTTAATACAGCAGTCAGAAAAAGAGTATGCATCTCATAGACAAAAGCTATGAGATGCAAGTGCAGTAAAATAAGGGGGCAGAGAAGTTCATTGGAATTAAACATGTATTAGTGAATTTCTGTGACCCTACATCACTTTATATTTTATAGATTTTTTTATCGTAATCTAGTAACCATGTATGCAGTCTTCATTTTCTGGGTTTTCTCAGTCATCATAGCTATTTTGCAAACGATCCGGTAATTCATTCATTTTTAGACTGAGTAGCATTCTTTTGTATGGACATATTATAATTTGCTTACCACTCTTGTGTTGATGGACATTTGCTTTGTTTTAAATTGTTAGTGAATTAAAATAAAGTTGCTGTAAAATTCATGTACCATTTTTTTACATGAATATAGACTTCTGTTTCTTATGGAAATGCCTAGGAGTGGAAAGGCCAATTTATAATGCTAAGACATGCTTAACTGCTAAAAAGAAATTCTAAACCAGTATTTTTCAAAGTAGTTGTATTGTGTTATATTCCTACCTTATCATTACTCTTTCTCTCCTCCTTTTTCTTCTACTTTATAGGGTGCAACAAGGATGGCATTGAGGAGCCCAGGGGAGGGCGGGCCAATCTTGTGAGCACCCTAAGGCCTAAGCCAATCAAAGAACACCACCAGATTGACAGGCCTTTTGGTCCCATAAAAAACATAAAAACAAGTTGACCTTTACTATTACAGGCTTCATGCACTTCCTCTTTTTGCTGGGTTTCTATATAAGCTTGAGTGTGATTGCTAATAAAGGAGTTCCTGCTTGACCTGACTCCCTGTGGCGTCTGATTGTCTTCAGGGAAGGTGCACCGCGGCAACATGCTCACCTTTCCCGCCATGGATGGGGTCCCTCGTTCCCTGCTAGCGAGGGGCTGAGTACATCAACCCAACAGCAAGGTAGCTGTTTTAATTCCTAGCTCCTTGATCCATTTTGATTTGATTCTCATGGAAGGATAAAGATATGGGTCTAATTTCAACTTTTTGCAAGTGGCTGTCCAGTTTGTCCAGCACCATTTGTTGAAGAGGCTGTCACTTCTCCATGTAATATTTTGTCCCCCTTTGTCAAAAATCAGATGTTTAAAGATTTGACGGTTTATTTCAGGGTCTTCTATTCCTAATTTCACTGGTCTTCTTTCCTATCTTGATACCATGCTGTCTTTGTTACTATGGCTCTATAGTATAGTTTTAAATATGGTATGGCGAAACCGCCTGTTTCATCTTTCTTGTTTAGTAGTGTTTTGGCAATTCTAGGTTTCTTATTGTTCCAAACGAGTTTGAGAATTGCTTTTTCTATGTCAGTAAAGAATGACATAGGTATCTTTATGGGGATAGCATTAAATCTGTATAAAGCTTTTGGTAGAATGGCCATTTTTAAAATGTATAATTTTGAAAAATCAAATTATATTTGCATAACGTATACTATGAAGGAAAAAAACTGCATAACAAGATTGAGATTTCTACCAACAAGTAATATAAGATTATTTGCATGCTTGATTTTTCTTGTTTTATATTGTATTGGCTGTACTAATTGCTTAAAGCAGGTCCTATTTATTTACTATAACCTTTTATGACTCTTGAATTTAAAGAGAACCCCTTGTACAAGTGACTGTATTTGTGCACGTGAGTGTTTGTGTTTGTGTATACTTTTTGACAGCTTACTAATTTGGTTAATTTTGTCAGATTTTAGCTTCACAATATAATAGTTATATTTGTGTTTGAAAACTATAATAGTCTGCATATGAGACACTTTAAATATAAGGATTTGTTATTAAAGGAAAATCAGACATTGGAGGCACTGGAATTACCTAGGGTTTCTTCAAAATGCAGATTCTCAGACCACATCCAAGATGTATTGAAGAACGTACTTTATTGAAAATACGGGGGCATGATACATTTGAGTCTGAGAAGTAGGAGCACAGAAAGTATCCTATATTAAAGTAAATTGCTGGTAAGCCTTTGGGACAAGTTTTTATTGATAAGATTTTAAGTTCATTATTGTTCGTTAATTCATATTATATTTTCCCCATCATTGTCTTTCAAAATTTGCAATAATTTTCTTATTTTACACATATAGATACACCATACACAGGAAGACTCATACACCCATATCTTTAAAAACACATTTTAAATAATTTTTATATTTGTGTGGCTTGTGTTAAAATTTTATCATATATTTATTACTTATTAATGTGACATGTGGATTTCACTAGTGATTGTTAGGCATGCTGCATGTTTATTTTTAATTCTGTCAATGAAATTGATAAAAATCTTATTTTTGTTGCTAAATAATTTAAGTATTGTGAAATTTATTCTATTTAGAATTTCTATTTAGAAATTCTATTTAGATACAAAATTTTATAAATCTTAACTATCACATAATTAAGATAGATTTTTGCCCTTAAGCATTATATTATTTGATTCATCTTCTTAATTTGTTGAAATATTTTATTGCATTTGGATATTGTATTTTTTAAGCATTTTTATTTATCTGTTAAAACAATGATGTCAGGAGGGGTGACACACATCTGTAATTCTATCAACTCCTGAGGCTGAGGCAGGAAGATTGCAAAGTTGAGGCCAGTTTGAGCAACATAGAGATATATTGTCTCAAAATAAAAAATCCCAGCATGGCAAAACAAACAAGCAAAGGATCCACTTGGAATATTTTGACATGCAAGGCAAAGTAAAATATGAAAGTATATAATATTCTAACCTACATGAAAATAAAATCATAGCATTCTTGGAAGGTTCCATGCCCTTTAGGTAAAATAGATTTCAGAATAAGCAATACAACCACCATGGTTTAGATCTAGAATGTCTTCCAAAGGCTCATGTGTTGAATTCTTCATCCCCAATGCATGAGTTTTCAGAGATGTCTCTTTAGGGGAAGTGATTAGACTGACTTAGTGGATTAATATATTGATAGCTGGATTGACCACAGGGAGTGTCAGAAACTGTAGGTAGGCAGGCAAGGTATGGAAAGAGTACCACATTGGGGTTGCTTTTCATATCCCAAACCTTTCTGTATTCATTGTCTTCCCTCTCTTCTCTCTCTCTCCTTGCCTCCTCCGCTATACTGAGCAGCTTCATTCCCACATTTCAGCATGACAGAGCAATCATGTCAGCCTGAAATTTCTGACCATGAGCCAAAATAAATGTTTTCTCTTCTAAGTTGCTTTTTATTTTTGTTCTTATTGTTACAGCAAGAAGAATCTAAAATAATCTCCAAAGACAAACAATATTGCACATCATTAAAGGGAAATATTCACAAATAGAACATAAAAATCTAAGGTATAAATATCTAAAGGATACTTCACTCCTCTCTCATTTTTTGATGGGGGCATAAAAGTAGGCAGAGGATCATCAAAAATGCTGAAGTGCTGACCAGCATTAATAACTGATGTGAGCTAAGTAGCACTGACAGAACGGACCACCTTAAACAGGAAATGTATTTTTTGCAAGTTCACTTTGGGCAGTCACTGAGAAAGACATATCCTTCACCACAACACCAATGATGGTCTTCCGATCCAAAATGAAGAATTAAAAATCTCAAAAAGTGTTTTCTCAGATGATAGCAGAATTCAATCAAAACTCAATAACAAAAGAGGTCTGCAAAATAATTAGAAATTCATACCACACTTCTAAATATCAAATGAGCCCAAGTGGAATTCATAACAAATGATAGAAAAAAATGAAATATATGGAAGCAAAATAAAATATGTTCAAATCTATGGGATTCACATAAGGAGTATCAAAAGAAAATCTACAAAATTAGATTATTAGAATAAAATAATCTCAAGTTGGTGATCTTAGTTACTGATACATAAAATATGCTTTCAAAGTTATAATTAAAGTCAAGGTATAAGAAATTGTAATACAATTTTTAATTTTTATTAACAATCTTGAAAAACAATAGAGAATAACTTCCTTTTGTTATTTTCACTGTAACATCCTATACAATTTGTCTGTGTTTGTGGTATTGAGGCCTGAACCCAGGATGTTCTTCTGAGCTACATCTCCAGCCCTTTTTAAAAATTTTTGTCAGGCTCTTACTAAGTTACTGAGGCTGACCTTTAATTTTGATTCTCCCCCATCACCTCAGACTAAGCTGGATTACATATGTGTACCCTTGAATCTGGCTTGCATCATACAGAAAATCTGATAATTAGAAGACATAATGAAAGCATTAAAAGTTGTATACATATTTATGTGCTTCTTTACTTCTTCCTAAAGGCCAAAAGCAGATCATGAGGTCCAAGCAATAAATGTTTTAATTAATTTTTTAGTTATAAAATAAGGACCATTGGTATACAAAGGATAAACTTTTTGTTAAACACATCATATAATTTTATGAGCTTATTTTGATCTATGTAATATGAAATATAAGTAGCAAAAAATAACTCAAATATAAACAAAATACAAAAATGAGCTAAGAAATTTATAACTTGTGTATTAGCTATATTCCTTGAACTGAGGTAAGTTTTCTGGCACATAGTAGATCTCAATACATTCCAGAGATATAATTTAAGTGAATATAGTTAATGCCATGATTGTTTAAACCACTTTTTAAACAAAACATGAGGATAATATTCAGGATCCAATTGCTATATAAACAAAGCAAACTATATTTTATAAAGGCCATCTTCCATGTTAACTGTTATGTATATTCAACATACACTGAAAAGTTAAAAACATAAATATGCACCAACTAACACTCTCCCACACCATCGTAAAACAATTGGCTTTCTTTAGGATAAACTCTGACCATGTAAATAGCATAATCTCACCAATCAGCAGAAAGGTGGGTGTTGATGAGCAAAAACTTTGTATCATTGTGTCACTTTTGCCCTATGTGACCTTAAATTCCTGGCAGAATTTAGGACCTAGCAAGCTGCTAGCATGGAGTTTAAATAATGCTTGCTAGACAGATTGAACACTGTTTTTTAGAATCAGTGTGTGAATAAAAGTGAAGGTCATTTTGTTAAATAAAATAAGCAAGAAGAAATAGAAAAAGAAGTTTCACATGATCTCATGCATTCATGGAATCTGAAGGGGGAAAAAAAACCAGCTCAGAAGAGGAGACTAGGATTGTGGTTACCAGTGGCCAAGGAGGGAAATGTGATCAATAGGCACTAAGTAATAGTTGTAAGGGACAAATAAGTTGCCAGTTCTCTGGCACAGTAGGGTTGTCATTGGTTAATAATAATGGAGTGCATTATTTTTAAACACTAGAAAAAAGGATTTTGAATGTTTTCACCACAAAGACATGATAATGTTTAAGGATCTAGATATGTTTCCCTGATTTGAACTTTACATACTATGTGCATGTATTTAAATATCACATGGAACCTCAAAAATATATACAATTTCTGTCAATTCAAAAATCAAATGAAATTAGTGTCTCTTCTCAGCAAATATATTCACTTATTTTGTCGATTTATTCCCAAACCAAATTTATCTTCTTTAAAGTGACATGTGACTCTGTAGACTTTTTAAATTTAAATTCAGGACATTTTTAGAGGAAAAAAACAAATTGGAAATGTCGACCGTCTGTTTATGAATCAATAATATATTCACTATCAGCTTGTCTTTTTCACAGTTTTCAATGGTTGGATATATCTTTTATTCCTTGTTAAAGACTACTAATAGACCAGTTCATTTTGTCTTTAATGTGGTTCTAAAATTTCATTCAAAATGTATCATTCTTTTCCTTCCAGTATATCTTTTATTTACTGAGATGACTGTTTTCCTGCTTCTCATATCCACCATCTTTTGCCTTGTGTTTGGGGTAAGTGTTTGCATCTCTTTTCTTGCTGATGGTATACACAATATGAATTTGTCCAGTGCTTCTTTTTTTTAAGACACAGAGAAAGAGAGAAAGAGTCAATTTTATTTATCTCCTCATCCATTTTCATCCATTCATTTTCATCCTGGTTATGTTTTTCTGACACATGGTTGTGTATGTGGTGCTGGGCTTCAAACCCTGGTACTTGTACATGCCAGGCAAGCACTACCTGTGAGCTACCTCTCCAGCCCCTGGATTTGTCCAGTCAATACAGAAAGAGTATAAATGTGAAATAGTTGATTCTTCTCAGTATAATGAGTAGAATAAGCCTCCAGTGTATATATTCCTATATAATGTTTACAAAAACATTATAAAATCATTTATCAAGTAAGGTTCTTTTTAGCTGTAGTTATTGTAAATTTTAAATGCATGGTCCTTTCTCAGCTTGGGTTTTTTGTTTTTTGTTTGTTTTTTTTTAAAGAGAGAAGGACAGTGAGAGAGAGAGAGAGAGAGAGAATCAATTTTTATTGAGTTTTTCAAATGGCTTTCTGACACTCAGTTGTGTACGTGGGTTGCTGGGGTTTGAACCCGTGTACTTAAGCATGCTGTGCAAACACCATAACCACTGGGCCACCGCTCCAGCCCCCTCTCAGCTTGATTTTTAACCCCCTAATATACTGAATACAATTTTCACATTTAATTTTTAAACATGTTTACATGATGGATCTTTGTGAACATTGAAATTTGTCATAAAATCCATGCAATTCCTTTTATAGGGAATGAGTAAAATGCATGTAATTCATTTCACAGAAAATGAGTAAATTGGATCAATTTCTATTTCTGTAATGTATTGAAGGTATTTCTTTGTTTGCTTATTTCCAATTCTTTATATAATCAATGAATGTGAAGTAGTTTGAAATTCAATATTACTGGCATTCTAACCATAGAATTAATTGGCATATTTACAGTTAGCTATTGCAAAAGATTCCTGCATTATATTTCTATTTCTATGCTGTTGGAGATGCAGGCAATTAATTCAAGAAGTATGTTTATACCTGCTATGTGGATAGCACTATGTATCAAGCAGAAAATTAGAGGTAGTTAAAGTGCAGTTGTCAAACTCAGTTATAAAGAAACTCACTTTATTTGAACAATAACAAAAGTAGCTTCCATATTTATGGAAACTCATTTTAAATAGTTTTTATATAGAAACAATGTCACAAACGAGAGCAAGGCTCATTTACTATAAATAAGAGATAGTAATGCAGAATTTTGATGAGCCACGTTATTTAGTCAAATACTGCATTTTGACTGAGTTGTGCTTTTCAGTTACACATTATGGGACAAGTTCAGAAGTAATGAGTATTGAATGTGTTAACAAGAAAAGGTATATAATTATTAAAACATTGTTAAAGTTTGAATACAAATGTGTGTCTGTACAGCAATGGAAAAATATACTGCAGCTATAAGGTGTCACACAAACAAATCTGACAAACAATGCTGAAAGCAAAGTGAGAAAGCAAGCATAAAATATAATGCACTTTTGCAAAATTCAAACACACTCTGTTAAGCCATTGATAACTTAAGGATACTGTTATATATGAATATATCAAAACAGGGCAAAGTAACGAAAAACATGAAATTTGGTGTGCAGGTCACCTCTGGTAGGCAGGTGATCGAACATGGCCTACAAACTTGAATAGCTGCCACAATTATGGTGATGCTCTATTTCATGAGGAAGTGAGATAAATAAATAAAACTAGACTTTTTTGTTTTAAGAGAAAGAGAATCAATGTTTTATTCAGTCGTCTGGTTTCTCCAACACTTAGTGTGTATGTGATGCTGGGGTTTGAACCCAGGTCCTTGTGCATGCCATACAAGAGCTCCAAATGCTGAGCCATTGCTCCAGCCCCCAACTAGACATCCTTGAACTTTGTAAAACTCAATCTCTTATTTTGTAACAAGGTAAAATATATATGACTTTCTAGCAAAAATGTAACAATAAGAAATAAAGAATGTGATACTGGAAAAGTGGATTGCATTACAAAGCCAAATCCTTCCCCAATTCTCTAGACACACAGCTAGTGGAACCACCCACCAAGCTTTGAAGCCTTAAGGAGTGGCCATGGTCTTTGTTCACTGTGGAAACTGTAGAGATGCTTTTGGCTGCTATTTGTGATGCACCACTATGGTCAAGGTTTTAAATATTTCCAGTTACTTATTCATATCTACGAGCCTGGCTGCATAAAGCCTATGTCGGTGTCTTAGCAGATATTTTAGACAAGACAAGAGTTACCCAAGGATTTAAAACTAATAGGATGCAAAGCTTCACTGAAGCATTATTGACCACAATGCTTACTTCCAATATATTCCTAGACTTCCAGACACTGAAAATTGTCTTTTCTTAGATATATGTTGCAACATTGCAGGGTGTTTCTCCACTGTAAGAAAATAGTTTAACTATTTTGGTTGAGATAGTATAGTCCTATTTTTTTTATTTTCTTGGTTTTGATTTTAATTCTTATTTTATATTTTGTTTTCCAGTACACTTTAGTGAATATAAAAATTACTCTTTTCTTCAGATGCTTACCACTTAAAAAAGAATTGATCATTCTTGTATTGTGTTATCCCAAAATGATTCTTATTTTTGAAAAAAAATTGCATCAAATGTGGGAGGGGTAATTAATATCTAAATAATGCTTTCGAAGTACTCTGTTGCTCACATAGTATGTTTTATTGATGTCTGTTAATACTTTCTTCCTTAAATAACTCTACCCTTATTTTCATTTGTCATCATTAAAACAGTGTGCATTTCAATGAGCATCTACTATGCAAGACGTTTCTACTGTGTCTTAGACTCCCTCTGAGACTTTAGTGAGTGTACCTAACCCCCACCCCAGGAAAATTGTCTTCTGCTACAGGCAAACCTTTCAGGGTTTCTGTCGAGCCACAGAAGCCAAAGAGGATCCCTGAATTCACTGAGTTCACTGTCAAGGTTCTCCGGACTGTATCTCTCTTCTCAAAAGAAGCATACATGTGTTATCCTCAGGCACTATTCGTTTTCTTGATCATGTTTCTTTTTTTGTTTTTGTTCACCTTTTTTTCCCTTTTTGTTTATTAATATTTTTTGAAGGATTGAAAAAGGAAGAGAGAAAGAAAGAGAGAATCAATTGTACATGATGCTGGGGTTTGAACCTGGTCCTGGAACATGCCAGGTAAGCACTCCAACTGCTGAGCCACTGTTCCATCCCTCAGGTGCTATTTTCTATAAAACTTGGGCTATGACAAGGAGGGAAATGTTTAAACAGGAAAATAAATGACTCTCTTAGGTAGACAGCATATTTCAAAAGGGTGTCTTAGAAGCTGAGAGCAATTAGGGTTGTGTCCTCTCCACAGGTAGAGTCTTTAAGGAAGCCAAAACATTTTAATAAAGGCATTCTTACCTACCAAAGGGTAGGTAGAATAGAAAGGGCTATAGAAAGGGCTATATAAACTATGTGGGCAGATGACATTCTTAATTCAAAATTTTGGTGAATAAAATCTATCAAGCAGCTGTGTGCTAAACAACACACATGTGTTTAATTTTAAACTTATACTAATTGATTTTTACCAGTTAATAGTTTTAGTATTAATTTAATTGCCAGTGTTCAGGAGAATGCAAAATAAATTAGTTTAGCTTAATATTTCAAATACATCAAACTCTACTTACTAAAATTTGATTTTTTGTGAAAAAATATTCTATAAGTCCTTACTTATTTTGTAGACTTCAATGAACACATTAGAATGTAAGTTAATAAAAAAAGAAATTCACATTTTTTAAACAAATTTGTAAATCATCAAAACCAAAGGTATTAGTCATGTTGGATTCTAAACCATAGAATTAGTGTTAGAAAGTCATCTGGCAATGATATGTATGAGATATAATTAAGATGAATGTTATCAAAATGCAATATTGAAGCATAAATTACTTAACATTCGAATGTTGCATAACTTCAATGCTTTGCACAAAATCATGTTTTCTATGACAAGTCTTTTATCAGTGGCAGACAAATGTAACAAAAGTAAACAAATTGTATAATGTAATTTATTCCTAAGGGAAAAAACCTTTAGATGAAAAAAATGATTTTTCCATTCAAAAAGGAAAGATAGGAAACCCAATGTATTTATTGAGCATTAAAACTTGCAATGTTGTGATGCTCCTAAGGAATTAAATGGTCTAGTTATGAATCACAAAAATGATGTAAATTGACAAAACGTTTGTATAACTGTAACATACAAGTGTCCATTATAGTACATTAGTGCAAGCTTCTAGAGAAATTTTGTAAGAGTTTGACTACTAAACTGCAAAATCCTGCTCTTTCTCTCCCCATATAAGGGCACGACATGGTTTGAGTGTCCTTTCAAAACTTATATTGAAATTTATTTGCCATTGTGAGGGTATTAAGAGTGATCCTTAGAAAGTGACTAGGCTGTGAGGGCTTTGTCCTCATGAATGGTTTAAAGATATCACAGGGTATGAGTTTTAATAAAAGGAGTTCAACCCAGTATCTTCTGACTTCCAGCTGCTCAGTAGCCCTTCCAACCATGTTATGACAGAGGATGAAGGTCCTTACCAGATGCTAGTGCTAGTTTCTTTGTTTCCCAGCATCTAGAAATGCGATATGAACCAGTTCTGATGGTTTATAAGTTATCCATTCATTCAGTATTGTTCTGCTCTAGAAACAGAAAACTAATTCAATCCATTCATGTACTTTCAAAACTTGCCATTGTATACATGTGTTTACTCTTTTGAACGTGAAATAGGACTCTCTTTTCACTTGCTTACAGCTAAAGAATCAACTTTTATGGTAAGAAGTAGTGTGCCAGGAACCCAACCACCAGCATGAAAGTCACACATTTAGAAAATATTTACTGTGCCCTAATTGCAAGTTATCCTTCTGTGAATATACAAATGAGCAAGACATTTGGAATGCCTGTCATCAATGAGCTTACATTCTACTGGAGTATAATAGCAAATCACACATAGAATAGCAGAGTGAATATATGGCTGACATAGAAAGAGATAATAACACAGTAAATATATGTATTAGAAAGAAAAGTAAAACAAAAAAATCAAGGGATTTTCTGGGTGGAGATTGTTTTATTTTATATTGAGAGGTTGTGTCTCACTTTTGACATGTTGTTTGAGCAGAAATTTGGAGGAAGGAAAAGAAGGTTACATCTAAACATAAAGAAAACTTATATTTCTGACAGAGGAAAAGAACAAATACCTAGATCCAGAGAGACAGACTAGTTTCTTGCATTTGAGAAAGAGTGTAGAGATCATACAAAGGCCAAGAGGAAAAGAAAAAGGATATATCAACTTCCAGTCCATAGCAAGGTTTTGGATTTTCACTAAAAGGGGACTGGAAAGATTTTAAGGAACACTTAACAATAGAATTGAAGCACTCCACTTTAAAATTAAGTTAAATTGCTTGACAAAATCAGACTATGGAGGGAAGAAGAGTGGAATAAATTTTAAAGGATGAAAACAAATCATGACAATAAACCTTGCAATCAGGTCAATAAACACTATAATATATAAAAATCTTTATTTCCTAGCAGGTAGTAACAGGGTTCGGAGAAGTGTGGTTTAATCTGTATATATTTTAGGGGTAGAATATAACTTTTAGGTGAATAGAATGGGATATATGTGAGGCAGAATGTGTCAAAAATTATTTTATTTACACAAACAAAAAGGAGGAATTGTCCTTTCTTGGCAGAGAAAAGTTGGGCATCAGTGTTCCTTCTTATAAAATATCACAATGATTATTAGAATTTAGCAAGACAGTGATTAGGAACAGCAAATGCAAAACTCCAGAGGCAAGAGCTCATAATCCACTTGAAATTGATATGTATGATCAAAGAAAAATGTTGATATGAATTATCAAATGAATAAAGTCATCCATGGTCTGGTAGGACATGGAATTAAAAAAAAGTATTAACTGGGGATGGTGGCATATGTCTTTATTCTAAGAGACCAGAAGGCTAAGACAGGAGACTAGCCTCGGTAACTTAACTTGGCCCTGAGTAATTTAGGGAGACCTTGTCTCTCAAAATAAAAATTAAAATGGCCTGGGTATGTTGCTCAGTGGATAAGCACTCCTTGGCTCTGGGTTCAATACCAGCTGGCACCAAAAAAAAAAAAAAGGAAAAGAAAAAAGAAATTTATTACTACATATTTCACTGAAGGAAAATACATGGCCAGACATATTATATTGAAGTAACCAAATTCAATGAAGATAGATAATAAGAATAACAGGAAACATTAAATAGCAGATATTAAAAAAAAGACATGAATGAATTAGAAATTAATTCCAAAAAATGAAAATATGAGAACATACTCCTGAGGAGAACAGCATTTGGAAATATGATAATTCAACAATTTGAGAAGACTAATGTAAATCAATATTTTCAGATAAAAGAGATTTTTTACTAAGAAATGGTATAATTTTTGAGAATGTATTTTCTGATAGAACAGCATATATATATATATATATATATATATATATATATATATTCCCATTAAACAAGTTGTACAAAACAGTGATAAGACCTAGAAGGAAAAGGGAGGATATTGACAATAAGAATTAAGAATGAGATAAATAAGTTGAGAAAATTACATTTGGACAGTGACCGAGTATCATAGGAATTTTCAGCTCATTTAAAAGGTTAATTCTTCAAGAGTATAGCAATTATCAACAATTATTCATCTAATAATAGATCTGCAAGAAACATGTAATAAAAGCTTATGTACTGGAGGAAGAAAAAGTCAAATAGGCCATTGTGCTGAATTTCAACAATGCTCATTTAAAAATTTATTTCAAAAATAAAGTAATATTTTTAAGACTTGAAAAACATTATCACTTAACTGGAGATCATTATTACAGAACGTTCACCACCAATAAATGACTAGGCATTAATTAGTGACCTTCATTGAAACCAAAAAAGTTACATTCTAGATGAATGTCAGGAAGGAGAGAAGTGGCATGTTGCTGAAATTCACAACTATTGATACTCACTCAAGAAGAAATAGAAACTCTACATTGACCTAAAACAAGAAAGTGAATTTCAAATTAAAGTCAATTCTACACATAAAAGTGCAGACTGAGAAGCTTCACTATGAAATCCTATCAAATATTCAATCTTATAGTTTGCATATAAAGTTTCCCCCAAAAATCTCCAGTGCTAAAATGCAAGAATGTTCTAAAGTAAATGGCTAAATGTTGAGAGTTGTAACCTAATCAGTCCATTTTAATTTGAGTGAACTCATGGGTTCAGAACTGTAGGCATAGTGGTGATAGCTGGAAGAGTTGGGTCACTGAGAGTGTGACCTGGAAGGGTGAATCTTCCCTGTTCGACCACTTTGTTTCCTGATCTTGCTATCAGCTGAGATGATTTTCTGTGCTGGGCTCTCCCCCCTTGAAATCCTTATTTGGGACCCAAAGAAATGGAGTTATCCATTTATAGACTGAGAGCTCTGTTACTATGAGTCCCAAGTAAATTTCTCTTCTTTAAGTTGTCTTTGTTGGGTGTTTTCATCCCATCAACAAAACAAAATAAAAATAACTAAAACAACTGTATCCAGAAGCAGGTTTGCTTCTGTGACTAAGCTGATCATGCACTTCATACTTTGAAACTAATTTGTGAGTGGAATTTTGAAAAGGTTAGAGATAGAGGCTGGAAAAGTTTCATAATGTTGTAAAAGAAGTTTAATGGGTGATTCTGATGGGGTCAGAAAACCAGAATGATGATAGAAAAGAAGAATATGTATTAAATTTCAGAAGGATGTGTACTAGAGGCCACTAAAGTTGTAATCTGGCAAAGACCTTAGCTACCTTCTACCCATGTCCTGAGACTTTATATAAGGTTAAATTTAAAAGTGATGGCATAAATAATCTGGCAGAGGAAATTTCAGTTCAGCACAATACTAAGTCAGTAGCATGGATTTTGCTGACAACATTTAGCCAGGTTAACCGTGAGTAACAAGAAGAGAAAACAGCTGAAGGATTTTTAAAACTTGTAGTTTGGCCATAAACGTACATGTAAGGTTGGGGCCAAGGAAGCTGTACTTGTTGAAGAGATTTAGTCCCTAAAGTGATGTAAGTACTTTGCACAGAGACACTAGAAAAACTGTCTTGAGTTCATCTCAGGAATTTATAACATCACACAGTACATTCTGCTGGAAATAGAAGGAAAAATTCTTTGAGAAGGTATAATGGAGCTTACTTGGGGTCCTAGGAAGTTATTTCATCATAATCAGCCACACAGCTTCTCAGAGGCCCCTGCAGCCATGCTGCCCTGGGCTGAACTGTTATGTGTGCTGCTATGAGGCCTTGACATCCTGGTCCTGCCAGGATGGTGGATGCTAAAATTAAGGGGTCATGAAGACTTCTACTGAGGTTTCAAAGGAAGTCCTGGGAGGCTTAGACTAAAAGGGTTGCTGTCCCCATGGACTGCCTCTAAGAGTCAGAATCCTGAAGCTGTAAAAGTGAAGCCAAAACTGAATTAGAGACCCTAGGTATGAGGAATTGCCTGTAGCATGGACTGTCTCCCGAGAAAAGCTGTTGGCTTCAGAGAGTCAAGCAAAAGAGAGCCCATGGATGCAGCAAACGGCAAGGCCAAAGGCACAGAGCAGCTCAATCCCTGAGGAGAGTACATCACACGGCCACTCATCCTGGATCTACGCAGTTACCAGAACTATTTGCTTGGCTAGGGATTGGTATTTCTTCGCTCCCCCTCCCTGCTTTCTATGCCCTTATTCTTCTCTTTTGGAGTGGTAATATTTACTCTATGCTACTGTGTTGGATATTTGTAACTCACTTTTTATTTAAAGGGCCTCACAGTTGAAGACTTTGCCTAAATCTGAGAGAACACTTTGAATTTGTATAATTGGATCATGTTGCAATTGTTAACATGATGTAACACTTGGAGACAAACTAAATGCATTTTGCATTGTGAGACGAACATAACGTTTGAGGGGTCAGGAACAAACTGTGACTATTCAGAAATGATATGTGGCCCCAAAGCTCCAGTATTAGTGTGAGAATGTTCAGAGTTGAAATGATTAGATCATGCAAGTTTTAACCTAATCAGTTCATCCTGGTTTACATGGACTGACTGTGGGTAGAGGTTGGGGGAGGTGAGTCACCATGGGCATGTCCAGGAAGGGTGTATCTTGCTTGCACCTTCCTCCTTCTTGACCCCATTATAAGTTGACCAGCTTTCCTCTCCTGGGCCCTTCCACCATGTTGTGCTGACTCATGATGGCTCCAGAATAATGAAGTTAACCATCTATGGACCTAGACCTCAGACACCATGGGCCCCAGATATACATTTCCTCCTCTAAGTTAGTTCTATCAAAGAATATAAGCTTAGCTCAAAATTGTAAATAGTTAATATGAGGACAATCATTTATTGTGATTTCTTGATATAATTTGACAAAATCTACTTCCGATGAAACTCAAACTGTGAAGATAAAGGAACTTCCTCATTATGATAAAGGGCATATACAAAACAATACAAAGCCAAAAACAGTAATTATAAAATCATATTTAACAATGAAAAGCTGAATGATTTCCTTTAAGATACACCACTGGAGCAGTGGGTCGGTGGTTACGTGTTGGGTTGATGTACTCGGACCTAGCAGTACTAGCAGGGAACGAGGGACCCCATCCATGGTGGGAAAGGTGAGGGCGCTGTGGTGCCTGTTCCCCAGCCTTCCCCGAAGACAATCAGACACCACAGGGAGTCAGGTCAAGCAGGACCTCGTTTATTAGCAGTCACACTCAAGCTTATATAGAAACCAAGCAAAAAAGAGGAAGTGTATGGAGCCTATAATAGTAAAGGTCAACTTGTTTTTATGTTTTTTATGGGACCAAAAGGCCTGTC
Organism: Aplodontia rufa; assembly: GCA_004027875.1. NCBI lineage: Eukaryota > Metazoa > Chordata > Mammalia > Rodentia > Aplodontiidae > Aplodontia > Aplodontia rufa. Next base: position 39,405 of record PVKS010018164.1, read on the forward strand.
AATCTGGTGGTGTTCTTTGATTGGCTTAGGCCTTAGGACGCTCACAAGATTGGCCCACCCTCCCCTGGGCTCCTCAGCACCATCCTTGTTACACCCTATATTTCCCCCTTTTTGTTTTATTTGGCCCACCTTGGGTTAGGTACAGGCTAGGGACCAACATAAGTTTTCACTGTCAGAGGTCATCATAAGGGTGCAATTGATTGTAATGAAGGCAGAGGGTCACAAGTTGGCCCTCCTCTACTCTGGAGCACATGAAGGTCACCAATCTATTGATGACACATGGCCCAAATAGGCACAGCATTATTAGGATTGGTCCTAGCAATGTAGATATTAAGGTGGTGAGCCATGGAGACCAATTAAACCGTTATTCGAACCAAGGGGAGTTTGTCTAAACAGTGGAGAGAGAGATGCAAGGAGTGAGTCCAATCTGCTGGCACAACCAGAAGATAAACATGGGGTGTAAGGAGAGGAAAAGACAGCCCAGTGGGCTGAAACTCCATGGGGTTGCCCCACTGGCTAGTTCCGTTGTCATTGAAAATGAGCAATTTCCATCAACCTTTTACTCATTGGGGTTGATGAAGGTTGCTGGCTTCTCAGCGCCACCAACAGGGTCACTCTTCCAAGCAGGAGGCGAATTGGGAACATCTGTAAGAGTTAAAGCAGAAAAAGACTTCTCAAGGGTTGATGGCCCTTGGAGATGGTTGGGTGGATATATTTTCTTCCATTTGCGGAAAGTCATCCGGGACCACCAGAGCATCTTTCTCTCCTTGTTGGACAGCTTGGTCTTGAGCATGGTCCTGTTTAGACGACAAAGGGGCGAATTTGGTGTTTCTGGCAGGTACCCATATGGGAGATGGTTCCTCTGGTGAGAATACACAGGCAAACCCTCTCCCCATAGTGAGGAGAGGGTCTGGCCCCCTCCATTGATGAGTCAGGTAATCTCTCCATCTTATGAGAATAGATGATTTGGGAGGTCCAAGACAACTCCAATGTTTCTGGAACTTCGGTTCATCAGATTTTTTGGTAAAATTTAAAATATTTATAGTCAAAAGGGCCATTTGCAGTTGCAAATGGGGGCTGAGGATTCCCCCTTTTTGTTTTAAAAGTTGCTCTTTTAGGCATTGGTGATTTCTTTCAACTATGGCTTGGCCCTGAGGATTGTAGGGAATTCCTTTAATATGTTTTATGTTCCATAGGGTGAAGAAGTTAT
>PVKS010018165.1:0-40615 GCA_004027875.1 Aplodontia rufa
ATAAGGGAGGGTAATTGGTGGGGGCACTCCTGGGGATAATTGCAATATCCAGAATATATACACATTTTATATTATTTTGTTAAAAATCTTGTAAGGCTGTTCAAAAAATAAATAAATAAATAATTGTAACATAGAATTATTTAAAGTTGATTCTTCTAACTTAAGGGACCATTGAAATACAAAAGAAAGTAAAACTTGCCCTGATGATAAAATGTATCTTTGATTCAGTAAAAATAAACATACATTGGTATATTAAAAAAATATTCCTCTTTATTTTCATCCCTATTCTTAATTGGGACAGGCTTCTTTTGGAGGGTTGAATATGAATTTTGTAAGATAGAGCTACAGTCAAGAGAATAAAGTTGCAGTACTTTTTAAAGATGTTCTGGCTGTAAACAAATTTTACTAGTCTGTCTTCCCCTCAAAGTGTTCATATCTTTTTTGTTTTTGGTCAAAGTAAGAAACAAAATTATTTTAAAATGCTTCATTATAATAAATCATAAGAAAAAATGCAGGAAAGCCTGGCACAGTGGTGTGTGCCTGAGCCCCAAAACTCAGGGGCTAAGATAGAAGGATTGTTTGAGCCCAGTAGTTCAAGGCCAGGCTGGGCAGCATAGTGAGACCCCATCTTTAAAAAAAAAAAAAGTACAGATAAAGAAGCAAAAGTCTGTGACTGATGGTGATGGAAATATATTGGGAGATGATTAGGAATTTACACTAAATACAGCACCATTTGTTTATAGACAGAAATCCAGAAGGTAAGAAGTCTATCCCGTATTCATCATGAACTATCTTACAATCACAACACTCCCTGTAGTTTGATGAAAGTTAGAAATGAATTGATGCTGGAAGTAGATGTGAATGATGGCAAGGGACTGAAGCTATGACCCATGCTGGTTCCAGGTCACCTTGATGGTTAATTGAGTGCCCAACTGGTTGGGACCCCAACGTGGCTGGTTGTTCCATCAGCCTGTGAATACATGGTGTTTACGTGCAGCTTATTTGTCTGTAGTCTTATAGGCTTTACTCATTTCCAGAGGTACTTAGGTCAGCTCTTAGGTTAGCCAAATAAGGGTCTGTCTTTTCAAACTTGCATCATTAGATTACAAAATGGGGCATCCAAAGTCATTCATGTGGGCACAACTATTAAGCTTTGTTTTCTTAAGTAAAATGTTCCAGATATTAAGACGAAACTTCTTAGACTGATAATGCAGCTCTGAATATTTCCTTGAAAAATTTTTTTCCATCCTCACCTTGACTATTCTGACCTTCCTCTAGATGCATCATTAATTTTTATATTTTATTTGAAGGAATTTTAGGGGCTATTTTCCATGTCTCTTATTTTCAGTTTTTCATGTCACGTTTTTGATATTAACATTTTTTACAAGTGATACTTCTGGCTTTTTATGATATAGTCTTCATTTTTGTCTTTTAGTCTATAAATTGTCCAGGTCTATAAATGTAAAATTGGAATCAACTGCTAGGGCTGTTGATCCTGAAATTTAGTTTAATATTTTTGGATTTTCAGAATGTCTCTGATTCTACAGAGTCCCTTTGGTTGTTACTTTCTTTTGCAACTTATGTTTGCATTGAAAAATAAATATATTCCAGGGATAAGTATGCTATGTATTTCTAAATGTTATTAAATGTCAAATTATTAAAGTTTTATAAAACAGTCAAAAGTTACTATGTTATGCCTTCTTTCTAGAGCATATGTATATTTTGATAACTAAATCTTTATTAATTGTATATTTGCCTGTTTTTTCCAAGAACAAGACATTCTTTGTAAAAGTACTTTATTAACTTTATCAAAATATATAAATATAAAATTAAATTTAAACTGGTTTGATGCCACTTCTCTTGATCTTTCTATAAGTTTCATCTCTTCCTTTAAAAGAATCCTTTATGACAGTCTTGTATAAGTTGCCTTTGATTTCTTACCCATCAACAAAGACTCTGTTTTTCAGTTCATTATTTCAAGAGAGCAACTTTTATCTTTCACTTTAGAAAGATAGGTTTTTGTTCTAGAACCCTACCCCAAGATTTTAGGAATTTGATAGCATCAGAGTAAGTATAGGAATATCAGTATACTCACAATACATTTAAGAGAGATTAAATTTAAGAGAAACAATTTTGAAAGAATACTGAATGACACCTAGACATATTAATCAACAATTTGCCAGACTCTGAGAGGATTTTTTCCCCTTTTTTTAGTACTAGGGATCGAACCTAGGGGTTCTGAGTCACTGAGTCACATTGCTAGCCCTTTTCAATTTTTTTTTTAAATTTTGAGATGGGGGCTCTCTAAGTTGCTTTGAGCCTTGCTAAATTGCTGAGGGGGGTTGGCTTTGAACTTGCAATCTTCTTGCCTTAGCCTCCCAAGTGGCTGGGATTATAGGTGTGTGCCACTAAACCCAGGAGAAATTTTATTCTTTGAGTAACAGTTTTTCTTTTCTTTTTAAAAGAGAGAGGGACAGAGAGAGAGAGAGAGAGAGAGAGAGAGAGAGAAAGCAAGAAACAATTTTATTTAGCTTTTCATGTGGCCTTCATTGCTCTGAGACTTCGCTGGGATTTGAACTCGCATACTTGCACATGCAAGGCAAGCGTGGTAACCGCCAAGCCACCACTTCAGCCCTGGGTAACAGTTTTGATGGAGAAATTTTCTGAGGTCTATACTTGCTTAGCCTATGAAGTACAAAAAACAAAAAGCCATGAGGAAAATGGGAGAGGTTTTCATTCACATTGCTATGTGTTTGTCTCAGACCTAGATTGTACGCTGGTGATCAGAAATGGCATTGCTTTCCTGTATCTCAAAGATTGCAGTGTACATGTAGTTTAAAAAAAACATTATTATTGGAAATTATACATTTTGGATGAGTGACATATAAGGATGTCTAGTTGTTGGCTGGATAGCTTAAAGGTGATAGCTATCCTGTCGGAAGAAGCCTGTCGGAAGAAGCCTCTTGGAAATAGCATGGTATGAATGGCTGAAGGAAGCAGTCCTACCAGTTGATTTGCTTAAACATGCTATTTCACTTCTTTTGTCGTCAGCATCTTTTTCTGGAAATCTACTTTTCTTCTAGAAATACACACCTGTTACTTGCAAATATTGTATGGCTATGTAACATCAGTGTACAAGTAATAATTATGTTCATTATGGGAAAAATTAGGAAATTCAGATAAGTAAATAGGAAAAGAAAACACTGATCATGATAGACAATATAGACTTTGGGCTTTTATAATATGTGTATATGCATGTACACATAGAATCACATATATACATACATACAAGCATAAATAAAATACAAAGATTGGTTCATATTGATGGAAAATGAGATTATAGAGCTTAGAAAACAAATTGAGGACAAGGATACCACTGTTGTGAACTAGTAAGTGATGTGACACCAGTAAGGAACAGAAAATACAACTGTTTGGAGCAGAAGCTTGACATAATCACAGTAGACCCGGGGTAAGAGACAAAGATTCAGGCAGTTTCTAACAGTGATGGATATGACACAAAGGCCGGTCAAAAAAAAAATAAAGATTACTGATGTCCATGAGGAAGAACACCCAGCAAGTGGAACTAAAAAAGCTTTGGAGAAGTGAAACAGCAAAACCTCAGTGAAATGAAGAACTGAATCTGCAGATGCAACAGAACGTTGAATACTGGAAATTGGTAGAGAAAGATCAGCATCTAGTCACATCCCGAACAAAGAAAGACTTCTTGAGTCATGCAAGCAAAAGCCATCTACCAGGAAGTTAGACAGCCTTCCCCACAATCATGTGCAAAACTGGAAGAGCAATGTCAACACAGACCTAATGAAAGAAAGAATGGTCCGTGACCATGCTTCCAGCCAAGTTATTCTTGAGGTATAAAGGGGACAGGCGGCATATATTCTTGTGTTTTTTTTTTTTTTTAAGAGAGAGAGCAAGAAAGTGAGAGAATCATTTATTCATCTGATTTTTGTTTCTCCAATACTTAGCTGTGCATGTGGTGCTGGGGTTCAAACCCGGTTCTTGTGCATGCCAAGCAAGCGTTCTAACCCCTGAGCCACTGCTCCAGCCCCAGGCATATACTCTTTTTTTTTTTTTTTTTTTTTTAAAGGGAGAGGGACAGTGTGAGAAAAAGAGAGAATCAATTTTATTTTTTCATGTGGCTTTCATTGCTCTGACATTTCGTTGTGTTCATGGTGCTGGGGTTTGAACCCAGGTCCTTATCACATGTCAGGCAAGCACCATAACTGCTAAGCCACCACTATAGCCCCCAGGCATATAAAACAAAACATTGGGAGGTAGGTAGAAGAGTATGATAATAAGGAATGATTAATCTCCTTATATTTCATTGCAGCAATTTAGTAATGTCTAAATTTTTTTTTCTTTTGGTGCCAAGAACCTAAGGGTGCTTAACCACTGCCACATCGCCAGCTCTTTTTATTTTTATATTGATACAGGGTATTGTCAAGTTGTTTAGAGCCTTGCTAAGTTGCTGAGGCTGGCTTTGAACCTGTGATCCTCCTACCTCAGACTCCCAAGGCACTGGGACTATAGGCATGCACCATCTTGCCCAGCAGTAATGTATGAAATTTAAAGTAATTTAAATGTAATGTTAATCTATTCTTTTTTTTTTTTTAAAGAAAGAGGGGACAGTGAGAGAAAGAGAGAGAGAGAGAGAAGCAATTTTTATTTAGTTTTTCATGTGACTTTCATTCCTTGGACTCTTCGTTGTGTACGTGGTGCTGGGGTTTGAACTCGTGTTCTTGCACATGCCAAGCAAGCGCTGGAACTGCCAAGCCACCGCTCCAGCCCTAATCTATTCTTTTTGATTTTTAAAATTATTTTTCTTAAATTAGAGGGACCTTTTACAATGTTTCTTTAATGAGAAGTTTTTATTTAATATTTAAAATTTATTGATTTTCATTTCAGTTTCTCTTAATTTCAAGTAAGATTAGAATTGATACTTCTTAGTTTTAAAAGTGACTGCAGGTTCATCCCAGAAGTAATAAGCTTATCTCTGTCCATCTGCCATATGCTCTACGTATTTGAAAAGTTGTTAGGAATGATGTTCGCTAATTGTTACTACTGAATATTTCTCAATGGGGGAGATTCTGGATGATCTGTTTCATTTTGGATTTTTAAAAAATATATGATAATATGCAATGAAATTTTTAATGTTTTAAATGATACAATGAGCTTATTCCTCTGAAAATGATCATACTCATGCAGCTTTATATCCTCATAGTTAAAATTTACCTATGACCTTTTTTCTCTTGCCATTATTTTTAATAGTTAATGGTATAATATAGGTGTGCTATGTTTCTTCTCCCAGCCCTAATCTTGGCTGGGAGACAATGACAATACTGGACCAGATTAACTGACAACCATCTTTCTCTTTAAGATGAGGAGTCCTTTCAATAAACAAAACAATTTATTTCTCTGTTTTGGCATCTCATATAAAATATAGTTTCCAAACTGTACAGATTAGAAAATTTACTTTTCTATCTCTGACTCACTCTGTCTCTCTCTCTCTCTGTGTTGTACTGGGGATTGAACATAGGGCCTCACACATGCTAAGCAAACGCATTACCAGTGATATTGCCAGCCTATTTTATTTGAGACAGGCTTTCATTAAACTGCCCAGACTGGCCTTGAACTTGTGATCCTTCTTGCCTTACTCTCACAAGTAGCTGGTTTACAGGTTTGTATTAGAAAATTTCTAACTAGTTTTTTCTTAGAGACTTTTTTTTTTAGTGCCTATTTTCCATGGTTTTTAAAACAAAAGCAAAAAGAAAACGTCGACAAAAACAAAACAGATAATAGCCATAATCTTCAGAATCAGAATTTTGAAATGAAAGGGGTCTTTGAGGATCATCCAGTTTGTTTCTTTAACTTTAATTTGCTTAACTAATGTCACACAGACAACCGAAATGAATGAGACCTGAGCTCAGATCTCCTGGCTTTCTCTATGCTGTTCTTTCTCCTACATTACACATCAATATATTAAAAAAAAAAAAAAGACAGAGAATGTGAGAATTTTATCTTAATCCATTTCACATGTAAACTCACATGTAAATATCAGATAATAAACTTAATTTATTGGTATTTATGTTTTTCATTATGAAAAGGGATCAGCAGTTCAGCCGTTATTGAACCTGTAAGCTCCAGGAGTTAGAAAGGAAAGTGAGTGGGATTCTGGCGAGGAAGAAAGCATTTGATTGTCAAAAATTTGGAATTTACTGTGGTTACTGAGATTAAAATAAAACTAAAACTTAACTTGGCACAGGATTAAAAAACAAAGCGGCTCCAGAGTGTGTGCACATCATGGAGAAGATGCCACGATCCCTTCAGGCCTCCGTGGAGGAGGGGAATATTGTTTCTTTGTGTTGCCGGAGCTGATTTATTTAGTTATGATTTCAACATGCCTACAAGGCAAACCTCAGAAAACATTGCACAACATTAAGCAGAACAAATGGTGCTTTTTTTCTATGCCTCCCCCAAGGTTTTTAAAATAAAACAGCAGTGGGTTTTTCCCCCGCTTTTTTTTCTCACACTGTTTAAAAGGCTCTGATTATGTTTGACTGTTAGGTGGGGCAGGCTTTAAAATCTGAAGTGGTTCTACAGGTTTCTGAACAAGACAGGGAATTAGAGGTGATGTGACTTGATTATTGTAATGTGTAGAATGTAAAGTCGGGAGAGGTACCATGATCTACCGCAGGCTGTTCTTAGTAATAGACCTTTTTAAAAGCTCTATTATTATTGAACATTTATTTTGAAAATTACTGAAGAAGAAATTTGACAGAATAGTAAAACAAATCATCTTGTCTCATATTTCTTTTCTGCACAGACACTTTGGAGAGATATCTTAAATACTGTCAAGTCTCAATTATCCTGGCATTAGCATTATCACCAGTTTGCATGAACTTGAATTAAGCGCACATGGCATTTCACTGGATGCAGCACAGAGAACATTAACAAACAAGATCCTTATCATTTTGAATCTTAGTAAGAGTTGATATCCCAGCAAGTAGTTTAACGAAGCCCAAACTCACTTTTCTGTGCACTCACCAAACCCCTCTCCTACCCCCTGTATCCTCTGTTTTCATTAATAGTCTTTCTATTTTCTCACCTGGAAACTCAGATTTATCTTGAGGTCTTATATTCCTGGTCTTCACAACTACTCTATCAGCAAGTCCTGTCCTTTCTATCTCACAAATTGCTTTTGAATGCGTTCATTCCCTCGTTTTTGTTCTTATGCCACTGCCCTGTTTAGATTATTTTCATCTTTCATTTCAGTTCTTTGGAGAAGCTGCTTGACTCCTTTAAGATTTTCCATTTTCTAATTCATCCTCCATACCGCTGTCAAATTTCTTTCTTTAAAAACAGATCTAATCATATCGTTCACTGGACTAAAAACCTTCGATGGGTCCCCATTAGCGTGCAAGGGATAGAGTCTAAACTTAGCTTGTCATGCTGTGTTTCATGGTCTGGCCCCAGTCTTATCCTCACCTCATTTTCTGTCATAACTCCCCTTGCCTGTGCCTGCTTCCTGTTGTCAAACATACACAGTTACTCTAGTCCCACCAACTTCCTCCTAGTTTCCCTGATCTTGCTCTTTACTTTTTGTCATTGGGTCATGCTGTTCTTTGCCCCATACATACAGAATGCTCTCCCCTGACTGATGAACTCCTGCTAGTACAGAGGAACTGAGGAAGGCAAGATTTTAAGAATACTCTTGAAAAATAAGATGAAAGAAGACATGTGCACGGAATCAAGCAACAAGGACAACCATTGGAGCAGAGTTCCAGATTAGTTGCAGGTTACTTCCTCCTAGGCAAAACTAGAGAAAGGACTTGATTTCAGAAGGTACTAGAGCCAGTAGTGGTATGTAACAGTATTGACTGAATGCTTCCTTCCTATCAATCCAGATAGTCAGGAGTTAGCTCCTATTTTTATACCTGGAGGATAGAGGGAAAGAGCCACAGAAGATTCCTGGTAGGGAAGTTAAGGTCAAGAATTGAGAGAAAACTCACTGCTCTCATTTATCTACTATTCCTGCCATATCTTACTTTCCAGGGGACTAAAGAATGAGGAGGAACCCACAGGACTAAGGCCCTTCACATAATGCATTTAAAAAATCAATAGGATTGGGGCTGGGGATGTAGCTCAGTGATGGAGCATTGTTTAGCATGAGCAAGGCCCTGGGTTCTTTCCCTAGCACCAGAGGGAAAAAGATCTCTAGAGTCAAAGATGCTGGGTTCGAGGTGAGCCGAGGGAAGAAGATTAATGGGGATGCGAGGAGCAGAGGCCTTTCTCGTGCTCTCACCTCAACTCTGCTTCTCCCTGGCCTTTGGCTTATGTTCAGCTTTTTGTCTTTTTCATTCAGGACTGCTTCTTCTTAAAAATTAGTTTTTGTTTTATAAGAAATATATAATATATTCAAAACATTCAGAATATCTGTAAAGGTATTTCCTCTTAACATCCCCAATACCTGTCACTTCTCCACCAACACTAGAAAATGACAAATATTTTCAGTTTGACTTTCTGCCCTTCAGACCTTTCCCTATGCCGTGACTTAGAGAGAGATGTATGGATCAACAAATAGGCTTATGAAAGGCGTATAGTATTGCTTTGTGGACTTCCCTCACAGAAATTTACTCTGCTTCTCATTCTGCAGACTTGCTTTTTTGACTCTGTAATATATCTAGGAAATCTTTTTCTGTTACCACATACAGGTGATTCATCACATTTTTTTCAACCTCTGAGAGCATAATCTTTAGAGCTACCTTAACCTTTTTCTCTTCTCATAGTAGTTCATGTGGAAAATTTAGAAGGTAAAAATAGAAAAGTTTTTAGTAAGCACGTATTGCTACTATGCCAGGTAAAAAGTTGTAATTTTTGACTTGGAGAGAAATATTTTCTTTAAAAATTAGACTGTGTTAGAAACACTCTTGGACCCAGTTCAAAGAACATCACTGGCATTAACACTCTCTGCCCTCCTTTCCCTTGTATACCACCTCCCAATTATTGGCATTACTGGAAAATAAATGTAACCAGGACTCCTTGTAGTATGTATGCATCTGGTTTTCCCTTTTCCATATACCTCAGTCCTCCCTCCTCAAGTGCTTCTGTTCAGCACTTAAATTCCAAAATTAATTTAAGAAGCAAATTTGAAATATGTAATATGAGGGGAGTAGGTAATCTTTTAGGGCTTTTATAGCTCTTGTATTTTATTAAATTGTTGAAAAATTTTGTTTTCAGAAAATACATTCTGACAAACTCAGACTTTTCTGTGCTTGATTTAGGTTGTTGCTAATTGTGAATATAAATAACTTAATATTGAAATAGATGAAGCTTGTGCTACTTGTCACTCTTCCTTGAAGAATATTTGTAATGATCGCTTAAAAAGTTCAAAGCAAAGCTGTCAAGAGTTGATGATTATCAGGTATTATTACCACCACTATTATTCAGCCACTAGTATCTGACTTTTTTTTAGCCTGTAAAGCTGAAGACTGAGTCAGGGAACAGGACTTTCAGAGAAAGTACTTATAAGATGCTTGCACTTATTAATATGCTTTTAAATGTTCAAAGATTTAGGAGGTGCCATCACATATGAGAAGCAGAAGGTCTGGAGTCAGGAACTGGAGAATTAGTCCTAACCCATCACTGTCTCACTTTGTGATTGTGGGCTACTCCTTGCTCTTAAATTATCCCATGTGTAACATGTAGGTTTTTTCCCTGACTTTTAGCTTACCCAGTGATATTTTGTAAATAATAAAGATAACCATAGCCAGTTATTTTGTGTTCCTCATTAAAAATTCTATGCAAATGAATGGTATCAGTAGGGTGGTTATTATTTTATTGAGATAATTCTTGACAGTGTGAGAAGTTTCCAGAATAGGTCAGTTAAAGTTTTCCTTTATTTCTTTCAAGTCAACAAAGAGCGTGCTGTGTTAAGTAGGGCAATACTGAAAACTTATACAAAAAACAAAGTATTGTGATGTTGTAAAAGCTAATCCACAATGTATTTAGTTCTTTCCAATTCTAGTGTTTAGAGTTACTTGCTGTCTTTTACAAAAGTCAAAACTTTTTGTTTTTTATTATGGTGCTGGAGATTGAACCCACAGATTCTATACCACCAGTCCTTGTTTATTTTTATTTTGAGACAGGGTCTCACTAAATTCCTGAGACTGGCTTTGAACTTGTGATACATCTGCCTCAGCCTTTTGAGTTGCTAGGATTATAGGCACACACTACTGTAACCAGCTGTTTTTGGTGTTTTTTAAAGGTATGTTTGGATATTTGTTCAAATATTCTCCATGAGTTTTGTTACTTAAAATAACTTGGAATAGAAAATCATGTAAAATTTCCACTTCTTTAAATTCTCACACTTTCTATGCAGCTGTCCTGTCAGGTTGTCTTTCTAAATTCCTCTTATAACCTTCTTGTGATTGGTTTCTTCTTGCTACAAAAATGTGTAAAAGATATGCTCCTTGAAAAAATATCTGTTGAGCTTCTTGTTGATACAAAACATAAACACTTTTCCTGTATAAAGGGAAAGTAATTATAAACAAAAGGAGATATTTATTTGAGGAAACCATGTAAAAAAACTCATTCTTTTCTCATTGTCCTTCGTTCCAAATTGATAGCACCCTCAATGGTAAGAATCTTTCAGTCTGGTGTCCAGCTGGTAAACATAACTAATGCTTGATTGTGTGAAGTCCAGCAGGGTTTGCTGTGTTATCTGCATCTGGGGACTATTCTGTTATGATATAAAAATATTAAAGATTAAAATTTTAAACTACATATTTCATAATCAAAGTATTTATGAACACATATGAAACTTGTTCTAAGTATAACCTATACTAAAATGAAATGGTTATGTCTATAACCCAGTAGGTAAACTACTCTGGAATGCTTCAGACCAGGCTTAGTGCGGGCAAGACATTTTGAACTGGTAGTGTAAGGAAAGGTCTGCTTCCTTATTCAACAGGCTTATCTGAACTTAAAAACATGACTTGTGTTTGATTAGTTCTAAGTTTAAGTTTGTTCATCTTCTTATTCCAGCGAAACATGTTTAGTAGGGTTTTTCTTAGAACATAGCTGTATAGGTTTTAAAAAAGGTTACTTTTTAAATTTCTCCTGAATTTTAGAAATCAAATCAGTCAAATAACCAAGAAGAGCAATCAGAGAGGATAATATTGACTTGCTTTGCATATTTGTTTTTTACTTTGCTTGAAAATATAAACTGATTGGTAGTTTTACACTTAAAAATAAATTACTATTAAAATGAAGGTAATTTTGGGGCTAGAGTGGACACAGGTTCAAACCCCAGCACCACATACACAACTGAGTGTCAGAGAAGCAAAGGCCAGATGAAAAATAAATAAAACGGATCCTCCCCTCCCTCTCTCTCTCTCTCTCTCTCTCTGTCTCCCTCTTTCCCCCTTTCCCTCACCCTCTTTCCTCACTTTTCTTTTTTGTAAAGAGAGAGGGACTGTGAAAGAAAGAGAGAATCAATTTTATTTAGTTTTTCATGTGGCTTTTGTTGCTCTAACACTTGGTTGTGTATGTGGTGCTGGGGTTTGAACCCAGGTCCTCGTGCTTGCCAGGCAAGTGCCATAACTGCTAAGTCACCATTCCAGCCCCACCCTCTCTCTCTGAGAGAGAGAGAGAGAGAGAGAGAGAGAAGGTAGTTTAATAGCACTGTAGGGATTTTGGAAAATGGAGAAATGGAGAGCAGGGGAATGAACTGTGATGAGCTGGGTCTTGAAAGGTACATAGTTCTTGATATATTCCAGATTTCCCCTTGCACATTTTTTATTCTGCGTGATTGTTGTTTGCTGTGTGACTGCTTAGGTCATCCTGCCTTGGTGGAAAGATTTGGCTAGTTAGTCTCTAACTGCACTTTTATCTGAACACATTGCCTTGGGTGAGTCACATCACTGCTTTGAATTAATTTCTCCATGACAGTGGCTACATAATTCAAGATTTATTTAACTTACTGGAACCAAACATTTTAAAGTTGTATAGAATAGGCTTTCAACGTGAATGAATTTAAGATACAAGATAGCCTTGCATAAAGTACATTGTTCTGCCTTCAAAAGGGTACTCTGTATCTATCTATATGGAATACAAACAATGATTAGGTTTCTAAGATAGTTGAAGTGTCTTATGCGTGTTCTAGCTGGTTATAATCTTAACCATTTTGTACTCAGCATCTGGTTAATCCAGGAGATCCCTGTAATTAACCAGTAGTGCTTCTTGTTTTTGTCCTTAGAAGGATTTATAGTTCAGCTCAGGTGGTATCTGATAGCTGGCAGAAGACTAAATAGCTAGCTCTCTTAACTAGGAAGAATGTATCTCCGTGATACCAATATTGTTAAAATACTATGTAAAAAAATATTTTCTGTCTGCAATTGACATGATTGATGGCTATACTGCCCAAACAACCTGAGATGTTTAAGTTTCTTGGGCGTAGTTTTAGTGTTTTAGGACATCAGGGAAGAACAAGGCTTTAAAAGGGACAGCTTTGTGTTGTGCTCTGGAGTGTTAAGCAAGGGAGAATTATTAGGCCCGCATGGCTTTCATGTCAGTATTTGCCGGAGAAAATAGTGTAGAGGCAAGAGTTTGTCTCCGTAAAAGTACTCATATGTTATCTTCCCAAGACAAATTGATTTTTTCCCCAGTATTGGAGATTGAACCCACATCTTTGCCCATGCTAGGCAAACACTGAAGTCTTATCTCCAGTCCCTTTGTTTTTTGAGATGAGGTCTTGCCAAATCCCTCAGTCTGGCCTCAAACTTGCAGTCTTCCAGCCTTAGCCTCCAGAGTAGCTGGGGTTATAGGTGTGTGTCACCACATCCAATAAAATGACTTCTGATACATGCATGAATCCAAATACTTTATATATATATAATCAATATCTGAAGAAGGTGACCCTGTCTTCTGTTTGGATATCAAGCTGTTACACTTTCCTATTGCTATGTTCTGCTTATACTGTATCAGAGAAATTTTGTTAAATAAGATTTTCTGAAGTGAAGCCTGTTAATTCTCTTTCTGGTTTGGGACTCTTATCATGACATGAATTCAGAGCTACTTGGGCAACCTACTCATTTGGAAAATTCTTCACCTTAAATTTTGCTTAAAAAATATGACCTTTAATGGGAAGGGGATGGTGAAGGCAACACTAATAAGCCTAATTTTCCCCCTAAGACTTCCTTAGTGATGAAATTGCCTTGTATGAGTATAGCCTAACAAGGTAGGGATTGTCTAGTTTCAGGACATTTTATCTAAGCATTCCTCTAGGGACAGGTCTATGCTAGCTAGATCCATAGAGATCAAAATTATCAACAGTGATGACAGTGAAATTAGCTATATCTATCAGCAACATCTATTCAGCTATATCTGAGGTCACTTGAAAGGTTTGTCCACTGCTGGCTTTGCCCTTGACTCTCATTAATGACTCTCAGTATTTTGGACTAAAACTCAAAAAAAGTGGGCTTGAATCTAACCTGGAATCTACTCTGTATTTTTGGGTAAATAGTATGCTAAAATAGGAAACTAGATCAAAATAAAACTCACGTTACTGATAGGATGATAGATCGTGAAAGAGTGAGAAATTGGCAGTAAGAAGTTTCAGCAAATAGGACAAAGGAAGGTTAAACAAGTGCTTGCTGACATCAGACTTAAAAAAATATATCTAAACTGTTAAAGTGGGTGTTATGTAAATTGTTCATGCTAAGCATTTGCATTGTATATTCCTATTCTTTTGTACTTCTCATTTGATGAAGTTTTCAAACTGTGGTTTGCCCGGGGAGGAAAAAAACCAAACCCAAACCACATAGGACAAATTGAATTACAAACCTAGTGTGGTCCTTTAACTCAATTAAATCTAATTCATGTTATTTTAGTCATCCTGGGTGGCAGCTGTTCTGTGTAAAAGGCCGCAAACATTTTCAGTGTAAGAATTTGTCCTGATTACAACTCCTTAAAATTGGTAGTATCCTATTTATATTTTAAATGGCAAAGTTATAGTTTAATTTGGTATATCAGGACCATTTTAAAAGCTGAAAATTTAGTTGTTCTTTGAATAGATGTTTTAAAAAATTAAGCATTCAATGTTTATCTTAAATGTTAATTTTTAATAACATTTTATTATTTTTTATACTTAACTCTACTTTATGCAGGCAATTATCAATTTGAGGACAAGGCAATGCAAGGTTTTAGATTTTGACATTCTATACCAAAATTTAGGATGATTATGAAATAAATATGAAAATATGAATTCCAGATTGTTCAGGTCAGTATAATTGAGATGGAGGTGTGAGCGGGGATTGAGTATGAAATGTAGTGTAATTTGCAGAAATTAAGACTTCAACACCCAAGTGAATCATGCAAAAGCTAACACAAGAATTGCTTATTTGAGTGGTATCTAAGAACTGATGCTAATTAGTCATTTACTGTTTTTAATTAGTATTTATATTTTGGAGATTGATCTTTTCAACAACACTTTTATTTAACTCACTATTACTACCTTGGATAGGAAAAGGACCCTTCAGTGTCTTAATATTAGCAGGGAATTGTGCAGAACGTAGATGCATAAAAGCATATACCTGATAAAAGGAACTTGACTCATTGCTAAGGTGGACAAATGGGACAGTGCTAAATTTTAAGGATCTACAATGAAGAGTGACTATCCAATAGAGACAAATGGAAGGAAAATCTCAATACTTTAGAAATGATCTACGATATATGAGTATATTTAATTTTCAATTGGCAATTAAACATGTGCTATGGACTAGGTATGTAACATCAAAATGAATAAGCTACAGTTCTCTGCTTTGGAGGAACTTTCAACGTAGTAGAGATAGCAAACAGGTAGGGAATACTATGTTGCACCATGTGTCAGGTGATGCGATAAAGGTTTGAATAAATTTAGAGTTTATGTTGTTATGGGGAGAGAGTAAGTCTAAAGTTAGGTACTAGATCAAAACAGAAGAAAAATAATAATAATTAAAAAAACCTCACTACCATATGTGAGACTTTTAATCAGTTACTAGTTAACCCACAGACTTAGTGATAAAAATTGTTTAAATTTGTATTGCCTGCTGGAGTTGTGGCTCTGCTGTTTTGGCACTTGCCTGGCAGGTGCAAGGACGTAGGTTTGAACCCGAGCACCACGTACACAACAAAGTGTCAGAGCAACGGAAGCCACATAAGAAATTAAATAAAATTGATTCTCTCTCTCTTTCACTGTCTGTCTTTAAAAAAAAAAATTAAAAAATTGTGGTGTCTATCAGGCTGTCCATACTTTCACCCTGCTCATTTTCTTTTTAAGGAGGAAAGAGGAAAGTAACAGTTTGACCATTAATAGTAACCACTTTCTTGTATACAATCTAATTTTATTAGTTATGACCTATATCAAATTAAATAACATTTTAAAACAGTTTTATTATGCTATATTGCTCATTTATATCTGGCACTACCTATCTACTATTTGTTGCAACTTTTTTTTAGATTTTCTTTTTAAAAATATTTTTATTAAGGAATTGAGTTATTGTACAATCATAAATGCATTTAAAGTAACAATATGATATGCTTATATATATCTTAAATCAGAATTATCGCCTAAATCCCTCCCTTTTCTCCCTCCCTCTCCCCTCCTCCACCTACCCCATCCTCCCCCACTACATATCTACGATTGTCCTAGATTATGTGTTACTATGCCTTTGTTGGGTCTAATACATGAGATTAACCACCTTTCACACAGGCCTGGTTTTAGCTCCAGCCTCCACAAATGACTGAAAACATTCGACCCTTGACTTTCTGGGTTTGGCTAACTGCTCAGCGTGATTTCTTCCATCGCCATCCATTTACCTTCAAAGGTTGCAATTTTGTTGTTTCTAATTGCTGAGTAGAACTCCATGGTATATATACACCACAGTTTTTGGATCTATTCATCCAGTGAGGGACATCTGGGTTGAGTCCATAATTTAGCTGTTGAAAATTGAGCTGCCAAGAACATAGATTTTGCTGTGTCGATATAATGTGCTGATTCTAACTCCTCTGGGAAAATACCAAGAAGAGGGATTGCTGGATTGTATGGTGAGTCCATCCCTATTTTTTGAGGGTTCTCCACACTGCTTTCCAGAGTTGGCTGTACCAGTCTTCAGTTCCACCAACAGTGTGCTAGTGTTCCTATCTTCTTACAACCCCTCCATCATCTGTATTTGTGTATATTCATCATTTTTGCTAATCTGAGTGGAGTGAGGTGAAGTCTTAATGTAGTTTTCATTTGCATTTCTCTGATTACTAGTGATTTAGAGCACTTTCTCATGTATTCATTGGCTTGCTCAATTTCCTCTGTTGAGCAGCTTCTATTTAGCTCTTTGGCCCATTTATTGATTGGACAGTTTGTATATTTGATATTAAGGTTTTTGAATACTTTGTAAATTCTGGATATTACACCCCTGTCAGAAAAATCACAGGCCATGATTTTTTCCCATTCTATAGGAAGTCTCTTGTCAATTTTGACCATTTCCTTAGCTTAATGGTATCCCACTCATTGATTTTTGACTTTAATTCTTTCACTTTAGGAGTCTTGATGAGAAGGCCTTTGCCTGCTCCCAAATACTGTTTTTTTTTTCCAAAGAGAGAGAGAGAAAGAGAGAATCAATTTTATTTAGTTGTTTTTTTTTTTTTTATCTGGGTTTCTTTTCTCTGACACTTAGTTGTGTATGTGGTGCTGGGGTTTAAACACTGGTCCTCACACATGCCAGGCAAGCGCTATACTGCTGAGCCATCGCTGCAGCCCGAAACGATTTATTTATTTATTTTTTGGTCTTTTAGTGGCAGTGTACTTCTTTCTTTGGTTCCACTCCTGCCTTTCTTACCTCGTTGTTGTCGCCTCTGCTGACTTCATGTGACTTCATGTCTATGTTAGTTATCTATTGCTAACAAATAGCCCTAAAATTTAGCAGTTTAACACTATGAACATTTGTTATCTCAATTTTTATGGTTCAATAATACCATCTTATTTACATGTTGCATAATAAGCAATGAGATATTTAATAAATATTGTTGAATGCTGCATACATGGTTGCTATTATATAAGTCATGGCTTATAATCTTTATCCCCATGCTGTTGTGTTTTTTTCTTTAAGAGAGAATCAACTTTATTTTTAGTTTTTCAACTGGTTTTCATTGCTCCAACACTTGATTGTGTATGTGGTGCTGGGGTTTGAACTTGGGTCCTTGCACATGCCCTGCAAGTGTGATACTGCTGAGCCACTGCTCCAGCCCTGCCCATGCTGTTTTTTAAACAACCCTTCCTAAAATTTATGCAGTTTGCTTCCCTTTCCAATAGCCAGTTGTGACTCTCCTCGTTCTAATTTTCAAGTTTATATTGGTCTCCTTGATATTCAACATCTTCCTTAAGTTAGTCTCCCCCTGTTATTTAAACTGTGTTTAACAAACACCTACTTTACTTAAACTGGTTACTTAGACCTTATACCAAATTCCGTCTCCATCCCTAATACCATGTTCTGTTTTACTTTGCTTTTTTCCTTCACGGGTAATGCTTATGCTCCTTTTCTTTTCAAATCTTAATGATTCTTTCTGCTCTAGTCTCATGTTTCTTCCACCTCTTTCATAAAGACACTTTGGACTTTTCTGGCCGATCTAGTTTTTAATTTTCGAACTCCTGCTGTACTAATGCTAAATACTGAGCAGTTTATTCATTTATCTTTAATTAGTTTAACTGGGTGAATTCCTTTTCCAATTTGAATTCCAATTTTGTGAGAGCAAAATCCTTTTACTTCATATGTGCCTGTTGTTGGTTGGTTGACTGAAAAATTAGAAATCTTGACTCAGTTGTAAAAAATTCTGTTTGTGGTGCTGCTGAATGAATGACAGCTCCTAGAGCCAGTCATGTGGATGAGCTGACTTCAGGATACTTAGGAAGCACATTTCATCATTTCCCTGAGGAAGCATAGCTACATGAGGAGATTAATTTTTTTTTCTCTCTGACTTACTATCAGACTTGGCTTTTAGCCTTGAACTAGCAAAGCAAAAGTTTCATAGTTGCCTGGAGCAGAACAGATATTATGTAGCAAACAATTCAGAGTCTCTGATCCCTAGCCTGCTTCAACTGTGGGTCTGGTCAAGGCCTTTGACATAGATAAGTAGAAAAAGAAATTTACTTTTATCTTCTCTCTCTTGAAAGTTTCATGGAGTTGATTCACAAAGAAAGAGCAAATTATCGAAATTTTATGTCATCTTTTCATTATTCACTGAGAAAATTTAAAATCAAGTGATAATTTTAATCAAAATATAGGTACCTATACAGGCTGAAAATAACATGACTAATTGTGTTCCATAATATTCTTGGTGTATTGAGTATCAGCCCCAGAGAGTAAGGCCTGAGAGCCCATGGGAAGTAAGGCTTCTTTTGGTAACCTTTAGTTTGGTGCCTAAGATGTAATTCCATTCACGTGAATAATTTCAAGAATATTCTCTTGTTGCTTCTTCTTCTTCAGCTTCATGTCTTCCTCTTCCCTTTCACTCTCTTCTTCTCAGCTATTCCTTCTCCTTCTCTCTTTCTCTACCTTTTTGTTCCTCTCTTTATTTTCCTCCTAAACTCTTCGGTAGAATGTTATGTTATAGTTAGAGTGCAAGGGAGCATTTGACTTTTCCTTACAGCCATCTCTAATTCTATTTAGGTTTGGTTTTAGGGTTATTTATAATATCAGTCTATGATTTAGGTTATTATTTGCACATTTTTGGTTTCCCTGTGGTTAAATTACTGATGTCTGTATATTTTTAAAAACCCCCCTCCTGTTATTTGTACATGTAGGCGTTTCAGCCAAGATTCTTATCTGTAGTGCTAGAGTACTTGAGTTAGAGAAATTAAGGAAGCAGAAAAGGCTACAATTCTCGATTCTTACTTTTGATCCTCATGGTTCATGATTTTTGTAATATATCCTTGAGAAGACAAACCTGTCAGCTGCGTGCATACTTGGTTACTGCACACTTCAGTTAACTCCTATCTGCACCGCATCCTAGAGGTCCCCTGAACCTGTGAGGTCCTCCTCCTAAGGCCTCCCCATTGATACTAGCTCTGTGACATCTCTTCGTTTTCTTCTGACTTATTCTATACTCCCCACATGTGTATCCCATTTCTCCACTCAGTGAACACCTGCCTGGTACATAAAGAGAAAAGAAGTAAAGAAGTGGGAGGAGACACAGGGTGAGGGATGGACACAGACAGTCTTGAAAAAGCATCCGGAAAAAGTGTAAGTGTTGCCCTCAGACGATTCTCCTGCCTTCCCAAACTACTCCCCTGTTCTATCTTGTGCTTGCTACCACCACTTCAGTATTTCTATGAGGAGTTTTAAATACAAATTAAATTCATTTGCATTTCAGTCTCCAACATTTAACTTTCTGAAAATTTCCAGTCACGTCCTTAAAATTAAATCTCATGGTTTTTACTTGATTTCCATCTTCCTTGATCATTCTGCTGAATTTTATACAAATTTGAGCATTCCCTTCTTGAAAAAAAGGGCAAGATTTATTGAATACAACTTTTGCTACATGAGACTTTGCCTAATCAGCCTCACTTTAAAGTACACATTTCATTGAATGGCATTTGTAGATTGTTCTCCTCCCCCTGCAGCAGGACTGACAATACGAAAATGTTTCCATATGCTAAAAGCTATTTTACTCAGTTTGCTAAAGCAGGAAAAGAAAGAAAATGTACTTTACTGGCTAACCATCATATAAACATGAAACTACAGTGTGGGCAGATTTGGCAATGGAAGCCCCTCAGAGTTCCCTGTAAACAGCTCTGTAGCCCTGAGGCCTCACTACTGTTCAAGATGATGTGCAGAGTTTTACCCCACAAGAGTGGTTGTTAAGAGTAGAGCTGTGATTTGTATATGGTTTTAAAATATTTAATTAAGTGCAGTTAAAACAGTATTAAATTCTAATTTTGAAATAGATTTGAAAATTTAAAGTAAATAAATACTTTTAACTTTCAGATTTTTTTATATTTCAAGACATTTCAACAGTTGCAACTCTGGTCTGTTTCCCAAACTCCTTTCACTTGAGTATGGAATAGTCTTCTCCCTGATCTCTAACTAGCCTTAACTCTCTCTTTTAACTTTGTGTGTGTGTGTGTGTGTGTGTGTGTGTGTGTGTGTGTGTAGTACTGGGGATTAAACCCAGAACCTCCCGCATACTAGGCAAGTTCTCTGCCACTAGCTGCTCCACTGGCTCCATCATCCTTTAACCTGTTCTGCTTGGTAGTAAAGGATATTGCAGTTCTGGGAATTTGACTCGGTGTGCATTACCACTGAGCTACATCCCCAGACCCTTTTTTTTCAGTTTTTGTTTTGAGACAGGGTCTCACTAAATTGTCTAAACTAACTTCAAACTTGTTATCCTCCTGCCTTGGCCTCCTGTGTGGCAAGATAGTCTTTCTAAAATAGCATCATGCTTTCTCCCATCAGCTGATGCCACTTATCTTAATCTTACCAATTTCCTTTAAGGAGTCTTCATAATAATTCAATTTGGCCCTATTTTCCACAGTACTTTTGAACTAAGCTCTTCCTCCACTATTTTGATGTTGACTGGAGTCTAGAGTACTTTTGAGTACATAATAGATGTTAAATATATGCTATATTATTGCATGTTATCAATTTTAAAATCGTGGCTATTTAAACTACATACATTTTCAAACAAAAAATCTGAGTGATGGTACATGTGCAAGGCTTAACATTATAGTAGTGGTTGTAAAATAAGTTCTGTGAAGTCCATACTTTGCCTTCATTTAGCTTTTAGATTTGATGGTTTTATCTCTTACATAGAGAAGATAGGCCTGGCAGGTTGACCTGTCTGAGATAACATCTGCAGTCTTTCCTGAGTGTCAGTATTCTCTTTCTAATAAATTACTGCAAAAGAAAAAATAAATAAATGGGTCTGGGTTTATAGTGTTATAAAATAGAAATTTCTTGCTGGGCATGGTGCCACATTCCAATAATCCCAGTGTCTTGGGAGGCTGAGGCAGGAAGATTGGAAATTTGAGGCCAGCCTTAGCAATTTAGTGAGTTCTTAAGTAAATTAGCACGACCCTGTCTCAAAATACAAAATATCCCTGGTTTCAACCTAGTACCTCTCCCTCCAAAATCAATTTCTGTATTTCATTTCTATCACTGTAGACCAAACAAACACATGAAAACAACATAAAGAACAACTTTTTCTATTTTTAAAGAGAGAGGGGCAGTGTGAGAAAGAGAGAAGCAATTTTTATTTAGTTTTTCATGTGACCTTCGCTGCTCTAAGACTTTGCTGTGTACGTGGTGCTGGGGTTTGAACTCACGTACTCGAGATGCTGGGCAAGTGCTACAACCACCAAGCTACTGCTCCAGCCCAAAGAACAACTTTCAAGAAGAAGGTGTAGGTAGGGCTGGAGAGGTGGCTTAGTGGTAGAATGTTTGCCTGGCATGCGTGAGGACCCCAGCACCACATACACAGGTAGGTGGAAGAAAAACAAAAATCAGATGAAAAAATAAAATTATTTTTCTCTCTCACTGTCTAAAAAATTAATTATTTAAAAAAAGAAGATATAGTTTGAGGACTAATGCTACCTGATCTCAAGATTTATAAATCATTAATGTAAAGCTAGAGAAATAGATCTGTGGAACAGAATGAAGAATCCAGAAACCCCCACATATACATGGGTAACTTAGCTTTGACAAAGATAATCTACTGGAGAAAGTCTAATCTTTTTAATTTTAACAGATAGTACTGAAACAATTGGATATCCATGTGAAAACAAAAATTCACATCACATCTTATACCATATAAAATTTAACCCCTAGGGGCTAGAGCAGTGGCTCAGCAGTTACAGCGCTTGCCTGGCATACAGGAGGATGCAGGTTTGAACCCCAGCACCACGTACGCAAGGAAGTGTTGGAGCAATGAAAACCAGTTGAAAAACTGAATAAGATTCTCTCTCTCTCTCTCTCTCTCTCTCTCTCTTAAAAAAAGAAAAAAATTAACCCTCAAATGGGTAAATAGACTAAAATGTAAAACCTGAAACTATAAAACTTCTAAAAGAATAAATAGGAAGATGGGTTGGGGATATAGCTCAGTGGTAGAGCACTTGCTTAGCATGAATGATACCATGGCAGTGGGGGAGAGTAAATAGGAAAAACAATTTTGCTGCAAAGCTTTCTTATATATGCCTCCAAAAGCATAGTTGATAAAAGGACAAATTGATAAATTGAACTTCATCAAAATAAAATATTTCATCTCTTCAAGAGAGAATGAAAATGTAGGTCACAGACTACGAGACAATATTTGCAAAACTTAATAATATGAATAGAGGACTTACAGCCAGAATATTTTAAAAGTTCTCCAAACTCAATAGGAAAACAAACCAGCAAAACCAAAAACAGACAAAAGATTTTTACCAAGCATGCCACCAATGAAGATATATGGATGGCAAACACATGAAAAGAAACTCAACATCATTAGTTATTAGGGAAATGTAAATTAAAAACCACAGGCAATACCACACCTATTAGTAAAGTTAAAATGAAAACAGACTGATACAAAGTGTTGGTATGTGGAGGAACTAAAACTCTCCCATCTTGTGGGTGGGAATGTAAATTGCTACAATGACATTTTGTATTACGTTTTGTAAATGTAAATTAGTACAATTGACAGTTTCTTAAAATGTTAACCACATATCTACCATGTGACCCAGTTATTCCACTTAGCTTTTTACCCAAGAGAATTGAAAGTGTAGAAACAAAAACTTTGTATATGACTGTCATAGCAACCTTATCTGTAACCCCAAACTGGAGGTCACCCCCAAATCCATCAACAAGAGAATAAATAAATTATAGCATAGCTATACAGTGAAATACTACTCAACAACTCCAAGGAATTAATTGTTGTTATATATAACATTGATGGCTCTCAGAATAATTATGTTGAGTGAAAGAGCCCATCAAAAAAAGAATAAACACTGTGTGATTTCACATGTATAAAATTCTAGAAAATGAAAAATAATCTATACTGACAGAAGATCAATGGTTGCATAGGGATGGGAATAGGGAGGAGGAAGGGATTACAGAGGGGCACAAGGAAATTTTCAGGGGCTAAGATTATTTTCACTGTCTTAATTGTGATGGTGGTTTTCCAGGTATATACATGATTCAAAACTTATGAAATTTACATTTTAACTATATGCAGCTTTTTATAAAATTGTACCTCAGAAAATATTGTAAATATTAGAGGTGCAGTTCACCAGCAAAAGCCACATTACTTACCATATACTTTAGCATATTATGAATATAACATATAGACATAAATATAGCAATTAACATACACTATTGATGAGACCTATTGGTCACCTACCATCTTTGATTTTATAGTTACTAGCATGTTGCTAAAGAACACTTTGTAGAGGAAACTATTGTCACCTAGCCATCACTTAGTCTTATATTCTGCTTGGAAGTTCTGTTGCAGCTACAATGATAATAATAAAAAAGGAATAATATGTTTATTTTTCAGAAACTTTGGTAAGCCATGTCAGTCTTTGTCTAATATTTTCCTTCTTTTTCTTTCTTCATAAAGCCCTATATTTTGCCCGTACTTCTCAATATGTTCTCTTAATCAAATTGTTACTAAATATGAAGTGGATCTATAGAAACCATGCAGTACTATGCCCACTGTATTGATTAAGTAACTCCTGTGCAAAATAACTTGGGAAGAGAAATCTTTACATTTTATCACAAGTGAAGACTCAGGACTTAGCAATATAGTGTTAAAAAAAAGTATCTAAGCCAAGTACAGAGTTAGGATTCTCCTTGTATTTCATATATTGTGCTTAATTTATCCATTATGAAAGTAAGCTCAGATGTCATTGGTCTTTTTATATAAAAGAAAAAAACAACAAAAGAGAGTGGTATGTAGGCCTACTTAATGTCCATATGAATCTGAATAAGAGAAAATAATGAATTTATTCTGAGGTATAATACTAATACCTGGACAGCTGTATGGGAACATATTAACAATGTACAAAAATATGCAAAGTTGTTAGCATTTTCTCATTGAAGCCATCACGAAATTACAAGGTAGCTCACACTATGAATGGATTTTTCTTTCTGCATTAAATCTCATTTTTGAGAAACAGCAGCTGAGAGTATAACTCAGAGGTAGAGTGCTTGCCTAACTTACACAAAGCACTGGGTTTGATCTCCACCACAAAAACAAAGAAACAAACAAGCAAAGCTTACACTTACACTTGATTTAAAAAATATGCAATGATTTGTGTAAAACGAGCCTGCAGAATTAGAAGTCCTTAATTAAAAAAATCTCAATTATAGTTATAGCACAACAGATCAGCTATTTAAGTTTTTAAAATATATTTTAGGGGAAAGTGTGTGACTAGCTGGCAATTTAGGTTTCAAATAACAATGGAAAAATAAGTGACCTGTGCTGGAAATTGCTAGGTTTATCTCTTGATGGAAAATGTTGTTGGTAGATGTGAAACCACTTGTGTCTATAGTTATATAATTTAGGTAAGTAAATTAGGCAGAGGTAGGTTTTTATTAAAGATTTTGTTTGGATTTTAGAAATATGGCACTCTCTGAATGTTTTAGTAATAACTTATCTGTCAGAATTTACTCTATATAATACTGCTAAGTATTGATTATTATAAATATTGTTGGTTTCAAGACACCTTCTTGAGTTCTATAGAGTTTTCTCATTACCTGTGGTATCCATCATTACTCCTTGGTTTTATATTCTTTTAGAAATCTGTCTCCAAGCTTTTTCTTTTCTTTTCTTTTTCTTTTTCTTTTTTTTTTTTTTTTTTTTTTTTTTTTTTTTTTTTTTTTTTTTTTTTTTTTTTTTTTTTTTTTTTTTTTTTTTTTTTTTTTTTTTTTTTTTTTTTTTTTTTTTTTTTTTTTTTTTTTTTTTTTTTTTTTTTTTTTTTTTTTTTTTTTTTTGGTAGTGGGGATTAAACCCAGGGGTGCTTTATCACTGAACTTCATCCCTGGACCTTTTTATTTTGTATTTTGAGACAGGGTCTTGCTAAGTTGCTGAGCCTGACCTGGAACTTGAAATACTCTTCAGTCATTGGGATTACAGGCATGTGCCATCACATGTGGCATCATTAAACTATCCTTGAACCTTTTGTGTCACTACCCCTTAGTATGACTTGTCAAAAAATTTTTCTATGATTTTTCTACTTTTTTTTTTCCTTTTACCTGTCTTTGTTCAATCTCAGCCCTCTGCCTTTCCCTCTTCTCTACCTACTGGTCTAAGCTCTACAGTGCTTCAGGTGCCAACACAGAAGTTACCTCAGCATCGACCCTTTCCTGATCATTCTGTTCATACCTACGTATGTTTCTTTTCTGCTTAGAGTACCAGTGATCCTGAAGGTGAGGGGGGGAAAGGATGCCCAGGATATTCTACTGTGGTGGAGGAGACAGTATTAGAACTTTACACATCCCTTTATCTCATTCTCTATAAATTTTATAATGTGCATAAAATAATTAATTAAGACATAAAACAATTAAGATACACATATTGAGGGGATGGATGACCAGAATGTTTTACCAAAAAAACAACTGATCTGTGCTATAACTGTATATCTCAAATTGTCAGGCCTGCTTTCTCATTTGTAAAGTTAGGTCTAATGTTGGACTAGATAACTTCTAAAATCTTTTTTTGTTTATTTTGAGACAACATCTTGTGGTGTTGCCTAGATGGTTTTGAACTCCTGGGCTCAAGTAATCCTCCTGCCTCAGCCTCTTGAGTAGCTGGAACTACAGGCATGCTCTGGGCTCAGCATCTAAGGTTTTTAGTTTAAATGTTCATGAAGCTAAAAAGTCTGTTGTTTTGGAAAAATTAGAAGCTGCAAATATTGTATAGTCAGTTCTTACAAGCTATTAACATAGTTTTACTAATCACTAACATCTTCCCATATTTTCTTTTTTCTCTTAAATGTGTGTGTATGTGTGTGTTTACTATACTTTTTTTTTTTTTTAAAGAGAGAGGGACAGTGAGAGAGACAGAGAGAAACAACTATATTTAGTTTTTCACATGGCCTTCGTTGCTCCAATGCTCAGTTGTGTACGTGGTGCTGGGGTTTGAACCTAGGTCCTCGTGCATGCCAGGCAATCGGCGAAACCCCTGAGCCACTGCTCCAGCCCTGCCATACTTTTGTTCTGAACCACTTGCTAGTAAATGGCAGAAGTGGGATCCTTTATCCTAAATTATTTAGTATGTGTCTTTTAAGAACAAAAACATTTATATATAATCATGGTATATTGATCAAAATCAATATTATATTATTATTAAATTTTGCCTCACTTCCCAATATGACCTTTATAGCCATTTTTTTTTGTCTGCAAGTCAAGGATTTTTAAATAGAAATTTTATTGTCATATCAATTTAGTTTCCTTTAACAGAGCAGTTTCTTATCTTTATATTGTCTTTTTTTTTGACACTGACACTTATTAAAGACCCTCAATTTTGTATAATGCCTCATATGGGATTGCATGACCCTTTCAACTGTACCTAGACTTTTTTCCTTGTTGTGTTTTAGTCCAGTGTGTATACAGGTGTATACCTACATGCAATGTTGTTTATGTGGAGTCTTTTTTAACCTAGATTATAAATTTTTGTAGACAGAGATGATTCATCCTATTACTTTTTATTCTTCATACTTTCAAGCACATGTATACTTAACATGTAATAAAAAGAATGATTAGTAAGTTAAAAGTTCTTATATATTTTATAGATTAAGGGGCTGATTTTCATACAGAGAAGGACATACAGGATTTTTAATCAATTTTGAGTAATTAAAGATTTCAAAGAGTGCCAAGGTAAAATACAGGCATTACATTTTGTTTTATTGAATCTTGAAGGAAGTTGGATAGGCTGAAGTGTAGTATCATATACACACGCACAGAATACTGAATTCTGTACTAATTCACATGTTATTTCCTTCCATCATTCCTTTGAGGAAACCCTTCCCAATAGTGTTTGACCTCCCTCCCGCATACGTGTTCCAACATAGCATTCCCATCTGAGCTGGTATTTTAGTAGCAGTGAAATTAGCATGAAACATCTTTGACTCTTTAAAATATGTTTCTCATGACTAGAAATATCTTAGGTTGTCAAGAAGAGGTCTTTTATTATCAAATAAGTATAGTTATAAGAAACTGATTTAACCAAAGTTTTAAGGATGAGTACAAGTAGGAAATTGTTGGTATTGAAGTCAACATCTGAGCAGATAGATACCTTGTAGCTCCCTGAAGCTCATCTTTTATTTGTAAAGGTCCATAGTGAGCCTGACTTTATTATTTAGGAATTTAAATCTGTAAGCTTGCAGAAGTCTTAATTAAGACATTGCTTTCTTTTGTTTCGATGAAGAACATTTAGTATACAGGCTTTCTTAGTATTGACTGTCATAACTGTCCGGGGCAGTTGTTATTTCAGTTGATTTTTTTCTCTCTAAAGGCCTATTCTAACTCTACATTTATCTTAACTTACTAAATAACTCCTCATTACTCAGCACATACTTTTGTGAAGAGATTCTTAGGAGTAGCGGCTGACATTCTCCATATTGTGGTTTGTCTGTGTGTATGTGCCTGTGGATAACTTGGCAATCGCTTCCTCAGCAAAATAACAGCCAGTGTGGTTCAGCCAAAGTTTAGAGGAATAAAATAGCTGCAATGGGAGTTTTTTGTATAATGCTGAGTGATACTATCCTTGGTTCTTTTTATTGAATTGCTCAGGTGGTAGGTAGTGTTTCATTGCCATGGTTGGTATTAAAAACAAAGCAGTCACCAGCAAATGGGAATACCGGGTAATTCAGATGATCTTTCTTGCCATAATAGGAAGCTAAGAACTGTTCCTATAACTAAAAAAATGTATACTTAGATCAGAATCTGATTTAGAGAATGAAAAACAACCTATTATCTGTTTTTTTCCAGGTAAAGTTTAGAAAACTGGTGGTGTACTAATTTTTTCACACACATAGTTTGAGAATACTTTGTCAATTAAAAAAAGTAAGTTTCTTTGGGGCTTATTTCAACTGCAATAGAAGGAGGTACTGTGGTTTACCAAAGTGTGTGAATTAAAGACATAATCAAGGAACAGACCTTTGAAAATGATGGCCCAGCAGTATTAAAAGTGCTTTGATCTTCTGTTTTGACACGTTGAGTTTATCTTTAATTGTATGTGATGACATTTGATTACCATACACTTAGACTATTATAATGTGGTTTGTAAAATGTAGTTTATAGTATGTAATAACTTCAACACCCATTTTTCTATACTTACGAGTTTGCAGAGTGATGTTTTAGTTTTCTTTAAGTGAAAACTGTTAGACTTCTGAATTAGCAGACATTTAAATGTAAGATATTTAGCAGTTAGGCAAGGTCTGATTCCTGTAAGTAAGGATTAGTAGTGTTCCCTGTGACACCTGGTGTCTTATTTTACAGGAGTAACTGAATTATCTCTGGTGGTTTCCTGATCTGTCTACTAATTGGCTACTTTACTTCAGGTAAATCACTTAAGTTCCCTGAACTTTTAAAAAATGAAAGCCTTAGACTAGATGATTTCCAGGGTTTCAGTAACAAAACTAACTTCTTCTATTCTATGATGTCTGTAATGGGCATAGTGAGTAGTGCATAAAATAGAATTTCCAGACACATTTTTTTTAAAGAAGGATATTTTTAAAAATGTTGTGTGGATTAGTGATTTTTTTTACCTTATGTTTGGTATGGAAATGAAGTACTGAAAAAATGAAAAATACAATGACTTTTCCAGCTTCCCAAGAAGGGACAATAGGATGGTGGGCAGCTGTGTTGAAGGCCATGGGTGTTGACAGCACTTTCATCTGGAATTTCCTATATTATGTCAGTACGTTAGTCTTTAGGATTTGATGCTTTGCTTTGAAATTGTGTGCTTTGCTTGCATTTACATGTCCAGCCCTAGATTTATCCCAATTTAGGAAATTACATGCCCCACCTATGAAGGGTCTTTATGAGTGCAAGTCTGATCCTAATTCGCTAGGGTAAATAACAAAATTATTCTTTCTTTTCAAACAGTAGATAGACATATTAATTTGACCTTTAAAATCATTTAATCAGGTTTGCCAATGTTTCTGATGGCAATAAACAAAGCCAAAACCAACAAACAAAATCCTACAAGTCTAGTGGCTACTAAGCATTATTAGGGGCATAATATTCTATGTGTCTCTATCCCAAGTTTATTTTTGCCATACCCCAGATCTTTTCTTTCTAAGGGGTAAAAATCTTTTATTGTAAAAATCTGTCTTGCACAATTATTAGGTATGATTATTTACTGCCTAAGGACTAAAAACTGGTGCTTTGATTTGGGTTTGTTTACTGATTAGTCATAGCAGGCTTAATTTATAACAAGTACTTTGAGATGGTTTTGAACTGAAGGCATATGACTGAACATGGTCCGTGCTCAGTGACACAGTGAAAAGCAAATCCAGAAAGGTATGCTATCACAGTTGCATATCATACTATTCTTTTCTGTTTGCAGACTATTGCTGTGTAAAATTTTAGCATTTGTTTCTTTTTAGAGAAAGTGGAAACGTGAAGCCTTTCTAGAAACCATTTTAGAGTAGTTAATTGTATACCATATACTGATAGAGAAGAAAAGTAATCCAGGTAATCCCAAACATTAGATAAATCTTGCTCTTCCTCTTTTTGATATAAAGAACATGGGGGTCCGGTCTGGGTGTTTAAATCTGGAAAACCCATTTTTGGTATCTCCCTTGTCTCACTTTTGCAACTTGGGCAGGATTCCTGGAGATGGAGCTTCAGACAGGAAGAGGATAGAGAAAAGTAGCAGATCACAGAGCCTAAGGCAATAGCATCTGTAGGCTATCTTCCTTGTTTGCTGTAGCTGGGGAATACGAAGTGAGTCTTCAGTAAAATTCCAGAACAGGTGATTTAGAAGATGGTTATTGAGTATTCAGAAGGAAAAATAGTGATCTCTTATAATGCTATATGTTTCGGATTTAGGGAAAAATGGCTTAGGTTTAGGGGTAGAAAAAGGACTTAATGTTTTTAACTGCAAACTTAATATGACCAATAATGTTGCCATGTTCCTTTATAAAAGTGCTTTATGATCTTAAGGTATGTGTGTGTGTGTGTGTGTGTGTGTGTGTGTGTGTATTTTTTTTTTTTTAAAAGAGGGGGCAGTGAGAGAGAGAGAGAAAGAAAGAGAAAGAGAAGCAATTTTTATTTAGTTTTTCATGTGACTTTCATTCCTTGGACACTTTGTTGTGTATGTAGTGCTGGAATTTAGAACTCACCTACTCACACATGCTAGGCAAGCGTGGTAACTGCCCAGCCACCACTCCAACCCCTTAGGGTATATTAATATGGTGTCTAGAATGGGTGATCATCCTGCCTTATTCTGAGTCAGATTATTCTAGTCTTTAAGCACATCCAGAAGAAAATGGCTAAAACAATGATTTTTTTTTTCCATATAACCAAACTAAAGAAACAAAGGTTGTTTAACCTTTAAGGGGCTGTAAAAGCCATCTCCTTATATTTAATGGTAATCCTAATGAAGGGAGGTTAGAATGAGATCATGATGCCCCAGAAAGCAAAACTACAACCAATTATTTGATGTTATATGGAGATATAAAAGAAGAGTTCTCCGGTTTTTAGAACTGCGCACACACACGCGCTCACACGCTTTCACACACACATGCACATACACGTGCGCGTGCACACACACACACACACAGAGGAATAGAATGTTGGGAATTAAGTAGTGATTTTTTCCAAGGTGTTGTTGAACTATCTCTGAGCATGTGGTAATAGAAGATATGCATTCTTCACTTAGGGAGTAAAACCGCTTGATTTCTAAGATTCCTCTCTTTCTGGTGGTGTGTTCCCTACTTGTTTACGTATTAGTCTTACTCTCTGTCAGTTGACTAAGAAACAGAGAATCTTGTTGACCATAAATTGATAAACAGGAATCATCTGTATATGTTATTATCTAAACAGGCCTGTTTACTTTTGCAAGGAGCTTTATTCTTGTCTACTCATAAAATATCTTTCTGAAGTTAAAAGAACTTAACCTATGAATTTAGAAGGGAAAATAATGTTCTTTCCAGGAAACATTATTTATATTTGACACATTTTGATTAGCACTGAAACCAAGGTGATCATACTGTAACTATAAGAAAACAGTGCTACAAAGTAAATATACATATACTCATTAGAACAGTCAACTTCATTGGATTTTTTAATTCATTTGTTCTTTTATTCATTCAGTAATTTATAAATTTTTTTTGGCTACCTGGTAAGTGCTAGTCACTCTGTTAGGTGCTAAGGAAGTTGAAATACATTTATTTAAATATCTGTTACCAGACTCTCTTACTTATAAGGAAGAAGCATTTTTATTAAAATATCAAGTATCACTGTTACTTTTTATTTTTTATGATGTGAACTATTAACAAAGTATATAAGAATGGGCTGGAGTGGCGGCTTGGTGGTTACGGCGCTTGCCTGGAATATGCGAGTACACCAGTTCAAACCCCAGCACCACATACACAACGAAGTCTTGGAGCAACAAAAGCCATGTGAAAAACTAAATCAAAATTGATTCTCTCTCTCTCTCTCTCTCTCTCACTGTCCCCTCTTTCTAAAAAAAGAAAGAAAGAAAGAAAGAAATGAAATATCCTGATATTAATTATATATGTGAACTACTTTATTCATATAAAAAATCACACCTTTATGTACATTTTTAGTATTAACATTGCTTCAAAACTGAAATTTGAGGCAGAATTTGATTTTTCAGAATTGTATTCACTTAGTGTCAGAGTTTTTAATATTTTCTTCTTTGGACTATTATTAATTTCCATGTTGCTTTTTGGAAGGAAAAATATAACGCTGTGTAAATGATGTAAAACACAAGGGGCTGGAGCAGTGGCTTGGCGGTTACGGTGTTTGCCCAGCATGCACGTGTACACGGGTTCAAACACTAGCATCCACATACACAACCAAGTGTCAGAGCAATGAAAGCCATGTGGAAAACTCAATAAAAATTGATTCTGGGGCTGGAGTGGTGGCTCAGTGGTTATGGTGCTTGCCTGGCATGCATGAGTATGCTTGTTCAAACCCCAACACTACATACATAATGAAGTGTCCAAGGACTGAAAGTCACATGAAAAACTAAATAAAGATATTCTCTCTCTCTCTCTCTCTCTCTCTCTCTCTTTCCTCTTTCTTTAAAAAAAATTAAAATTAAAAAAATTTGATTCTGTCTGTTTCTCTCTCACTGTCCTTCTCTCTTTAAAAAAAAAAAAAAAAAAAAATCACACACACAATCCTCTATTTTTTCCAGGAAGAAAAAAACTACTCTTACTCTGTTGGCTAAATACATTTTCAGGCAGTTTTAATTTTAATGTGCATCATTGCTAGTTAGACAAGAATGATCTTGAAAAAAGAAAGCTTTTGAAATATTAAGTCAACAAAGACATGGCCTACAGGGTAAGTTAATAGTTGAATATATTCACTGGTTATATGGCCAAGTTTTATCTTTGATTTATTTTAAAATAGGATGGTTACTGTCTTGTCTTTCATCTTAAGAGTATACCCTATTAACAGTAGCTTATAAATCGTTATCAAACCAGGAAGGGTACATTAGTAGTACCTAGTTTTAAAATTAGAAATAGTAAATGAGAAATCAGTGCTCCTTTGTGTAACAGTAGTCAAACATGGCTTAAGGCAGGGGAGGGTTCTCTTCTTGATCTTCAAGTCTTATCTAAACATAATTAAGACTATTGCTATTACCATGCAGTCTTTTTCTGGTTTTCTGGGATTCTTTGGCAAAATGTTAGCCCTGACCCATCAACCATCCCATTCCTAATTCATGGTCTTTGCTGACATACCTCATAGTTATCTCAAGATTGCAAAGAAATGGAAAAACTATTTGTACACTTATTTTTCCATCATGTTCCACAACAACTGAAAGGCAGAATCAACCAAAATGTCCATCAAAAGATGAAGTAATAAACAAAATGTAGCATACAAATACAATGGCAAATTATTCAGCATTAAAAGGGAAATTTGGACATATAGCACAGCATGTATGAACCTTGAGGACACTATGCTAAGTGATAAAAGCTAGTTACAAAACTCAAATGGTATGTCATTCCATTTACATGAGGTATCTACAATGGAGAAACTCATAGAAAGCAGAATGGTGTTTTCTTAGACAATGGGAAGAGGGAGATGGGGAATTATTTAATGAATAGATAATTGAAGTTTTGCAATATGACAGTGACAAAATTTTGAAGATTGGTTGCACAACATGAATATATTTAGTACTGTTAACCTGTACACTTAAAATTTAAGATGGTAATTTTATGTGCATTTTACTATAATTTTAAAAAAGAAGGTAGTTGCTGTGTTGCAGTCTGTAATGCCAGCATCTTTGGAGCCTGAGGCAGGAGAATATCCTATTTGAGGCCAGCCTTAGCAAGTTAGTGAAACTGGTTTAAAATAAAAAATAAATAAAGGGCTGGAGATAAAGCTCACTGGTAAGTAACCCCTGGGTTCAGTCTCCAGTACTGGGGAGTTGGGGACTTTCAAAAATATTTCCAAAGGTTAGTTAAATAAAAGTATTCATTTTACATTATAAAAAAGATTTCACAAAAGTGAAAAACAGAACACAGCCCTGTACCAAAATACAGTGCTACTGCTTATCAGACTAGACGTTGGATTTTAGAATTTGAGCTGTAAGACAAAGTCACATGACAGTATAGCTGACTCATTTATTCCACATGTCCAAAACTGACCTTAGGAATTTTTCCTTTCAAATTTGTCTTTGCTTCCTCCATCCCAAGTTAGAAATATGGATGCCAACCTACCCTTCTTTTCCCCCTTATCTTCCACTTGGTGACAAAGTTCTGCTGATTATGTATTCTTCACCTTTCTTTGATCTACCTTCTCTCTATCACTAGTACAACTTACTCTTTCAGGAAGTACTTAGCAGCTACTGTGTGCCAGACTCGTTCCAGTTGACTGAAATATTTCAATGTTTCAATGAACAAAACAAAGACCCCTGCTCTCATGAAGCTTGTTGGGGGAAGACAGACAATAAATACTAGATCTAAGCATAAATTAACTAAGTAGTAGTTTAGAAGGTGTTAATGTCTTGAAAAAAGAAAACAGGAAAGGATGGACTTGGGAATGTTGGGTTGGGGGAGAGTTTTAGTTTAGAAACTGGTGGTCATTCTAGATGAAATCTGAGCAAAAACATGAAAGAAATGAGCCATGAGACTATCTGGGGAAGATTGTCTAGACAGAACTCTCAGAGCAATGATTGTAAGAAGAGGACATGTTTGAGGGGTTCCAGGAACACCCTGGGAACTGACATGCCTGGAGTGGAGAGAGCAAGAGGATGAGCCAAGGGAAAGGAGGGCACAAGGGTAACACATCAGGCCTATGTGGGCCAGTGGATGGATGCAGTGAACAGAGGAAAGATGCCTGAATTGTATTTTCAAAAAGATCACTGTGGCTGCTGGTTTGAGAATAGATTGTATGAGCAAGAGATACAATAGAGGTCAGTGAGATGGCTGTTGGAATATTTTGATCAAGAGATAAAGATAGCTTGGACAGAGTGGTTAGTGGCAGTAAAGATGGTGAGAAGAGTGAGGCCAGATTTTGGACATTTTGAAGAGATAGCCAACATGAATTTCTAATAGATGAGATGTAGGATATAAGAGAAAGTTGAGATAAATCTAAACTTTTTGTTCTGAGTAAGTGTACTTCCTAAGGGTGAAACTGTGAGTAGAATGGGTTGGTAGTGGAAGAATAGGGGCTGAAATTTTGGATTTCCTATTTTTGAGATGTCTATTAGATAGCTAAGTGAAAATTGAGTAGGCAGTCAGACTTATGAATGAAAATAAATTTGGGATTCATACAAAAATGTATGATATTTAAAACCAAAGTTGAGTGAAATTTCCAAGAAAAAGAGTAGGTAGAGAAAAGGAACAAGAACTGAGCTCAGCTTACTTCAACACCAAGAATTATGGATTACAGCAGTGTTGGGGAAGAGAGGGAATCAACCAAGGAGAAGCAGTCACTGAAGTAAGGGGGAAATCAGGAGTGTGGTGTCCTAGAGGCAAGTAAAGTAAGCCTACCAGGGAGGAGAGTGATTCATCTCTAGGTCTTCTAAGTCACTTCCTAAGTTATGGCAGTTCTGGCCCCGACCACTTCTCTGTAGCCCATCCTTTCCTCCTCTGTTATCAGTGTTCTTTAAAGCAAGGAAGCAAGTAAACAAGGGTACATAAACTGGAAGAAAATGTTATTCTGTGATTAAAAATGTATCCACTACACCCATTTGTGTATGAAGTCCACAGTCCTTTTTGTGATGCAGATTTTCATGATCTGTCAGCTCTAGACCTTTCTGCTTTCATCTCTGTCGCCTTCCTATCTTCCACTTCTGCTTTCCTGAATCATTTACTGATCCTCTCGCTATCCCATACTTCTCCTTTTCTGGAATACATCATAACCTTCTGTCTGTAAGCTTCCTGAGGGCAACTTTTATTCTTAATTCATCTTTATTCTCAGTCTCTAGAATAATATCTTACAATAGTGGTACCAAACAAATACAAGAGTTTTGTTTGCTTGTTTGTTTTTTGCATTAAACTGTCAGTCATATTTAAAGGAATTACATGAGGAAAAAAGTCTTTAAGTTTAATTTCTTGTTAAATATTTAAAGTTAAATTTATTTGATATTAAATATAAATGAAATAATTTGTAATAGTAAAATTTTTAGAGTTAAATGCTACATATTCACCATCTGTCATTCTTTGTCCCTGTGACTACAGGTAGACTTTGATCTGCCATCACTGAGCTTCCTGCTGATGCGCTTGCACTGAATCCCCTCAGCTTTTCGTTTTCTGAAAAAGCCTTTATTTTATCTGTATTTTTGTAGGATATGTTTGCTAGATATAGGATTCTAGGTTGAGAATATTTTGTGTTTTAGTACTTTCAAGTTGTTGTCATTCCATTGTATTTTGTCTTGCCTTGTTTCAGATGCAAGGTTACTAGTATTATTAGCTTTGTGCTTCTATATAATGTTTTTTTTAAACTGCTTTTAAACTTTTCTTTTTTTTCTTTATAACTGGTTTCTACCATTTTGATTTTGGTATGGTTTATGTAGTTTTCTTTGTGTTTATACTGCTTTGTTGAACTGCTCTTATCTGTTTTTCTGTTTTTTTTCTTTGGTTTTTTGTTTTGTGTTTTAATATAGGGGATTGAACACAGGGGAGCTTAACCATTCCCAGCCCTATTTACTTATTAAAAGAGAGAGGGACAGTGAGAGAAAGAGAGAATCAACTTTATTTAGTTTTTCATGTGGCTTTGGTTGTCCTGACACTTTGTTGTGTACATGGTGCTGGGGTTTGAATCCATGTACTTGCACATGCCAGGCAAGTGCAATACCGCTGAGCCACCGCTCCAGCCCCTTTATTTTTTATTTTGAGACAGGGTCTCACTAAGTTGCGGAGGCTGGTCTCCACATCTTGCAATCACCCCGCCTTGGCCTCTGAAGCCCATGGCATTACAAACATGCACTTCCGTGCAGAGCTGTTCTTTTAAATGATGAAAAAATCAGATTTTCATCATTATTCGCATTTTCATTGGTCATTAGTTTTTCAAATACTGTCCAGCCCCCTATCTGTTGTTTCATAGATCAGTGAGTATTTGTTAATTTTGTCTTTTTTCTTTTTGTGCCTCAGTTTGAATAATTTCTATTGTAATTATAGTTCATTGATCTTTCTTGTGTCTAATTTGCTAAGTCATTATAAATATTAATTTGAATGTTATGTTGTTGAATTTTATTGTCTTTCTATAAAGAATGTTAGGTTTTCATTCTAGCAAGTAGTTTGAGTAAACTGGATCAGTTTAATCCTTCTGAAACTTATTAGAGTGTGTCTAGAATTTTCTTCACTGTAGGGCAGTAGTTCTCAAAGTATGGTATCTGTAACAACTGACAACATCACTGTCACCTGGAAACTTGTTAAAATGTAAATTCTAGAGCTTTGTTCCAGAACTACTGAATCAAAAGCTCTGGAGATGACACTTAGCAGTTAGTATTTTAATAAA
The DNA here is from genome assembly GCA_004027875.1 of Aplodontia rufa. Classification (NCBI taxonomy): domain Eukaryota; kingdom Metazoa; phylum Chordata; class Mammalia; order Rodentia; family Aplodontiidae; genus Aplodontia; species Aplodontia rufa. The sequence continues at coordinate 37,191 of PVKS010018165.1, forward strand.
TCCTCCAAGTTATGCTGATATACTCTTTAACTTTTAAGAACTTTCACTCTAATGCTAGTTTTAGCTTTACTGCTAGGGTGTGGCCCTTCTGGAGTTTGTGTACAATGGTCTACATATTGAATGAGGTTTCTCTACTATAGTTGGCCAAAATGTTTACAGTCTTGTTATGAGTTCTGGAAATTATTCAAATTGCTGTTCATGGTACTTTTTTCCCTTTATGTTTATCCTGCTTTGTTGAATTGCTTTTATCTGGCCTGGTACAATTTATTCTGAATGTATAGTTTAGCTTTCATACATTAATTTCAAAGGAATCCCTGTGTGGATTGTTTATACTCTCCTTTGCATACTTCCTGTTTCTTTTTTTTTCTTTATTTTTAGTATAATTTTTTAAAATTTATTTTTATTAGTGCATTATAGTTTTACATAATGTTGGGATTAATTGTCACATATTCCTAGATGCACACAATTTTGTAATACAATTTGTTCAATATCCACCCCTCCCACCTCCCTCCACCTCCCTCCTCCAGTCCCCTGATCCCTTGCCTTTCTTCTGGGTCCTATATTATTCCTAAAAAACCCAAATACAGTGACATAATTCTTATACCTATGAAGAACTTTTTTTTTATATATACGGCTATAGTATATACAGTGACATTTATAACTGCTTGGAATGTACCTTCTTTATCTCAGTTCCAACATTTCCTCTTCTCCTCCCTTCCTATCATCCCTTGTTATTCTTCAAAATATCTGATAATGGGATTAAACATTTATGTTTTTGTACAGGTGTGCAGCATAGCTTGTTCAAATATCTTATGAAGTGTCTTGCAACTATATCTCAAAATATTAACATTTTGCATTTTTGTTCTGTGGATCTAATACATGAGTTTGTCTACTTTACTCCTGAGCCTGGGTTTAGGTCCAAACTCCACAAATGAGGGATACCATTCAGCCCTTGACTGTCTGTGTTTGACTGACTTCAATAAGCATGATTTTTTCCAATGCCATCCATTTACCTTCAATAGATGCAATATCATTGTTTCTAATAGCTGAGTAGAACTCCATTGTATATATATATATATATACTAGAGCTTTTGGATCCTTCATCCAGTGAGAGGCATCTGGGTTGATTCCATAATTTAGCTATTATAAATTGAGTGCTATGAACATGGATTTTGCTGTATTACTGTAATGTGCTGATTCTAACTCCTTTTGGAAAATACCCAGAAGAGGGATAGCTGGATCGTATGGTGGATCCAACCATAATTTTTTGAGGAGTCTCCACACTGCTTTCCAGAGTGGCTTGACCAGTCTGCAATTCCACCAACAGTGTGCTAGTGTTCCTATCTCCCCAAAACTCCTCCAGCATTTGTTATTATTTGTATTCTTCATCTTTGCCAGTCTGATTGGAGTAAGGTGAAATCTTAAGGTAATTTTGATTTGCATTTCTCTGATTGCTAGTTATTTACAATACTTTCTCATGTATTCATTGGCTTACTCAGTTTTGTCTGTTGAGAAGTTTCTGTTTGCACTCTGGCCTATTTATTGATTGGATTGTTTGTGTTTTTGTTATTGAGTTTTTTAAGTTCTATGTAAATTTTGAATATTAGTCCCCTCTCAGAGGGATCACAGGCCATGATTTTCTCCCATTCTGTAGGTTGTATCTTGACTGTTTTGACTATTTCCTTGGGTGTACAGAAACTTTTTCGTATAATGACATCCCGCTCATTGATTTTAGATTGTAATTCTTTCACTTTAGGATCCTTGTTTGGGAAGTCATTAACAACTCCCATATGCTGGAGTGTTGGTCCTAATTTTTCTTCTAGCAGATGCAAGGTAGCTGGCTTAATTCCTAATTCCTTGATCCATTTAGAATGCATTTTTGTGCATGGTGAGAGATAAGGATCTAATTTCAATTTTCTGCAAGTGGCTGTCCAGTTTGTCCAGCACCATTTGTTGAATAGGCTGTCTCTCCTCTCTCCTCCATGTTATATTTTGACCCCCTTTGTCAAAAATCAGATGTTTAAAGATTTGAGGCTTTGTCTCAGAGTCTTCTATTCTATTCCATTGGTGTTCATTCCTATTTTGATAACAATACCATGCTGTTTTTAATACTACAGCCCGATAATATAGTTTTAGAAATGGTATTACAAAACCACCTGTTTCATCTTTCTTGCTTAATAATCTTTTGGCGATTCTGGGTTTCTTATTGTTCCAAATGAATTTGAGAATTGCTTTTTCTATATCTACAAAGAATGACATTGAAATCTTGATGGGGATTGCATTGAATCTGTACAGTGCTTTTGGCAGAATGCCCATTTTAATTATATTAATTCTGCCTAACCAAGAGCATGGAACAACTTTCCATCTTCTCAGATCTTCTGCAATTCTGTTTTCAGTGTTTGATAATTTTCCTTGTAGAGGACTTTTACTTCTCTTGTTAGATTAATTCCCAAATGTTTTATTCTTTTCTAGGATATTGTGAATGTGACTGATTTCCTAATTTCTCCTTCTTCCCTATTATTGTTGTGATATAGGAAAGCTATTGTTTTATGGATATGGTTCTTGAAGCCTGCTACTTTGCCAAATCTGTTCATAAGCTCTAGCAGTTTTCTGGTGGAGTTTTTTGGATCTTCCAGATATAAGATCATGTCATCAGCAAAAAGGGATAGTTTGACTTCCTCTCTTCCTATTCATATCCCTTTGATTTTTTCCTCCTGTCTGATTGCTCCAGCCAGGGTCTCAAGGACCATATTGAATAAAAGTGGTGAAAATGGGCAGCCTTGTCTTTTTCCTGAATTCAGGGGAAATGTTTTCAACCTTTCTCCATTTAGTATTATACTAGCTGAGGGTTTGGCATATATGGCCTTTACAAAGTTAAGATAAGTTCCTTTGATCCCTATTTTCTCTAGTGTATTAAACATAAATGGGTGCTGGATTTTATCAAAGGCCTTTCCTGTATCTATTGAGGTGATCATATGGTTTTTGTCCTTTATTCTGTTTAAGTAATGAATTGAATCAACATGTATTGATTTGCATATGTTGAACCAGCCTTACATACCAGAAATGAAGCCCACTTGATCATGATGAATTATTTTCTTGATGTGTTTTTGAATGTTTGGAAGAACCTTATTAAGGATTTTTGCATCAATATTCATGAGGGATATTGGTCTGCAGTTTTCTTTTTGTGATGTGTCTTTGTTGGGTTTTGGTATCAGAGTTATGGTTACTTCATAAAAAGTGTTTGGGAGAGTTCCCTCTTTTTCAATTTCTTGGAATAGCTTCATAAGGAGAGGTGTTAGCTCTTCTTCAAAGGTGTGGTAAAACTCTGCAGAGAATCCCTCAGGTCCTGGGCTTTTCTTCTTGGAAGACTTTTAATTGCTATATGGATTTCTGTGCCTGTTATTGGGCTGTTTAGGATTTCATTG
>PVKS010018166.1:0-40615 GCA_004027875.1 Aplodontia rufa
CTCTCTCATTGTCCCCTCTTTCTTTAAAAAGAGGAAAAAAAAAAAAGATTTTAGTGTATGAATTAAAAAAAAAATTTAGTGAGGCCCTGAGCAACTTTTTTTTTCTTTTTTTTTTTTTTTTAAAGAGAGAGGGACAGTGAGAGAGACAGAAAGGGAGAAACAACTTTATTTAGTTTTTCACATGGCCTTAGTTGCTCCAACACTCAGTTGTGTATGTGGTGCTGGGGTTTGAACCCCGGTCCTCGTGCTTGCCAGGCAAGCGCCGAAACCGCTGAGCCACCGCTCCAGCCCCGGCCCTGAGCAACTTAACAAAACCCTGTATCGAAATTTAAAAGGGGATGGGGGAGGGCTTGGTATGTGCCTCAGTGGTTAAGCACCTCTGGGTTCAAGTCCTGATACCCAAAAAAAAAAAAAAAAAGTTGCAAATATTAACATTGCCTGTTTGGTTCAAGTCATCATGGTCTAATTAGGTTCTTTGGTTCTGCTTTTGGCCACTTGTAATCTTTGTACTCCTCTTCTCACAATTCAATAGGACATCCTTGTCATAGAGTAAAAGCCAGTCTGTACAATAAGCTCTGTTGCTACTACCTGTTAGCCTCATCTCCTACTACTACTTATTCACTGAGTTCCTCTTACACTGGTCTTGCTGTTACTTGATCTTGCTGGCATGTTTCTGCCTTCAGGTCTTTGTGTTACCTGTTCTCTTTGCCTGAAACACACTTCCTCCAGATAGCCCCCCAGCTAATTCCTTCACGTCCTTCCAGTCTTCACTTCAAAGGCTTCTCAATGGACTGTACTCAGTCTAATTAATCTGTAATCCCTGTTCTACCATCTCAGCATTCTGATCCTTTAATACCATACTACCTATTCTTTTTTTTCTTACACTATTCACCTTGTACTGTACCATATACTTTACTTATTCATTAAGATTTTTATTGTTCCTAACCTCTACTGGAATGTAAACTCCATGAACATTAGTTCCAATGTCAGGAACAGTGCCTGGCATGTAGTAGATATCCAGGGAATATGTGAAGAATGTTTGTAAAATGCTGGGCAGATAGTATATGGTAGTTATGATTATACTTGTGGCAGTAATTATTTTGATACTAGTGTCTGTATCAGTATTAATATTGATATTTTGCCAACTATGTTAATGTACCCCAACTCTGTTAGTGTCTTTGCAAAACTTATATACGACTTCTAAGCCTTTCTTCTAAAAAAATTTTTTAAAGCCGGTCTCTCTCTCTCTCTCTTTTTTTTTTTTTTAGAGATAAGAACAGTGAGAGAAGAGAAGAGGAGAGACAGAATCAATTTTTATTGAGTTTTTCCCATGTTTACGTGGTTGCTGGGGTTTGAACTCATGTACTTGCGCATGTTAGGCAAGCACTGTAACTGTCGAGCCCCAAAGCAGGCCTTTTTTAAATGTGTTTTTCTCACACTTTGTTGCTATAATCTTGTTGTATAATTTAGTACCTTAACAATAGCATCTGGCAGCTAGTTCTGTGTTGCTGATGAAGTTCTTTCACCTCTTTAGCTGGCATGGAGAAGGTATCATTACTATTAGCAAAGGAACTAAAGTAATCATTGGAGATAGTATTCTTTCATAGTTTCTTATTTGCCCTCACGGTTGTTGGTTTGTTGGGGTTGTTTGTTTGTTTTTACATCTTAAGCTTTGTCATTTTGAATATAAATTTTAAATTATATTGATTGCCATTATTGTTTTTATCAGTAGGTTATTGTTACTTTCTTAAATAGCATTTTAAACAGTAGGAAAACCTCTTTTTAGAATGTTACAAAGATATTTTAAAGTAAGTTAATTTACTCTGCCTTCCCCTTCCTGTCAATAGATGTGTGGTGGTCCTGGGATGTCAGACCCAAGAGCAGGAGGTGATGCTACTGACTCAAGCCAAACAACTCTTGATAATAAAGCTTCATTGCTCCACTCGATGCCTGTTCACTCCTCTCCACGATCTCGAGACTATAATCCCTATAACTATTCAGATAGCATCAGTCCCTTCAACAAGTCTGCCCTCAAGGAAGCCATGTTTGACGATGACGCTGACCAGTTTCCTGATGGTATGTTCTTGGTCATGCTGCTGCTATGCTGTTAATCAGTCTTTAGTTGTAACTCCCTAAAATGTAAGGATTTTTGGAATGGAAATGTTTTCTCCTGTCTTTCAGAAACTCATTCCTAGTGGTTTGATAATTTCCTTCCCCAAAATGAAAAACAGGGTGATCATACAAGACATTTAAGGACCAAGTATAGGAGAAACTATCATTTAAGTGAAATCAGGTAAAATGGGCTTAGGTCTAAGCTCTGCACTAAACTGCATAACCTGGTATGGTGGTTGACCTTCTTAAGTGATAAGACTACCTGCCCCCTTCTGATCATAGTACATAATAAGGTAGAGATAAGATTATTAAGAAGCGATGATGAGGGGTTGGGTATTTAGCTCAATGGCAGAGCGCTTGCCTAGCAAGTGCAAGGCCCCAAGTTCGGTCCTCAACCCTGGAGAAAAAAAAAAGAAGCGATGATGATAAGGTATGAAATGCCATAAATGTTTTACTCTTTTCTTTTCTTTTTTAGAGAAAGAGAGAATCAGTTTTATTTATTTTTTCATCTGGTTTTTATTTTTCTGACTCCTAGTTGTGTATGTGGTGCTGGGGTTTGAACCCAGGGCCTCATGCATGCTAGGCATGCATGCTCTAACCACTGAGCCACTGCTCCAGCCCACGTGTTTTTTTCTTAATAATCAGGAATTATGTTTTTCTCCTATGAAAATAGTCCATTCTCTTCTTTTTAAAGATTCCAATGATATATAACTATACGTAGACAAACTTGATTGTTCAGCATTATTCCCTGATTCTACATTTAAGTAGTTTGGTTGGGTTTTTTTGTTTTTTTTTAAACATAATGTTGCTATCAGTGAATTTATTTCTGCATAAACTTTTTAATGAACATGTACAAGTAACATATACACATATAAGAGATTTATGGAGATGGAGTTGCTTGATTGGGGCATATGTGCATTTATAACTTTGCCATTTAAATAGTGTTGATTTCCTCAGCCACACAGAATGTTTAAATGCTTTTAATTTCTTGTGATTGTGTTGTATACAAAATAGGCCATCCTAAAATGCTTTTCTTTGATTATTAGGGATATTGAGAAATTCGAAAAAAATATTTATTTTTGTAATTTTGATGAATGGATACATATCTTCATTTGTATGTCTTTGATTACAAATGAAGTTTAGGAATCATGTTTTAACCAACTTCTAATGTTAGAAGACTTAATATATCACAATATCATGAAGTCAAAATTATGACAACTTTTACAAACTATATCTAAATTGCCTAAGAATCTATACTATTGCCAAACTTATGGACTTTGTGTTTTATTCTAATTGTCACAAATAGTTAACTTTGTTACTGAGTTATAATGATATCAGTGTGTCAAAAGTGAATAAACTGGATCTAGAATAAAAGTATTCTTGGAACACTAGGTAGTAGCAACAGCCTGGTAAATGCAGATTTAGCTTTAGCAGTTTAATCATTTAAAAATTCTGTATGTACATGGGTCACAAACTGGCAGACTAATTGGACCCATTGACATTTCTTGGCTCAATTGCACTATATAAATTTGATTATATGTGCACTGTTTAAAATTGATTCTTGGGGCTGGAGCAGTGACTCAGCAGTTACAGCACTTGCCTGGCATGCATGAGTACACCGGTTTGAACCCCAGGACCACATATACAACAAAGCATCGGCGCAATGAAAGTCACATGAAAAACTAAATAAAAATTGCTTCTGTCTTTCTCCTCTTCTCTCTCACTGTGTCCCTCTTTAAAAAAAAAAATTGATTCTCTGTCTTTAAAAACAAAAAACAAAAAAACTTTCAGATTGGGAGCATACACTACAAAGAACTTTTTTTTTTTTAAGAGAGAGAGGGAAAGAATGAAAGAGAAAAACAATTTGTATATATTTTTTTCATCAGTCCTTTGTTTCTCCAATACTTAGTTGTATATCTGGTGCTGGGGTTTGAATCCAGGTCCTTGTGCAAGGCAGGCAAGTGCTCCAACCTCAGAGATACCACTCCAGCCCCAAAATCTACTTTCAACAAAGACATTCTGTATAACCACAGCATATTCATCAAAATCAGGAAATTGTCATTGGTACATTAATAAATAGCCACCTGATCTTTAAGTCCCACTAGAATTTTGCCATTTGTCCCAACAGTATCTTTTTGTTCTCATCTTTTATTGTGTCAAATGTATATAATTTACTATCTTAACCACTTTAAGTATATAGCTCATTGGAACTAAATAAATTCCTACTGTTGTACAAACATTGTGTCATCTGTCTCCATAGCTCTTTTCGTCTTATAAAACTGAAATTCTAAAAGTTTTAAATAATAACTTCCCATTCTTCCCTCTGCTCCTGGCATTCACCATTCCACTGCCTGTCTCTGTGATTTTGGCTACTCTTAAGTCATCAGTGGATTTACAGGGTTTTTCTTTTTGTGTCTGATTTTATTCATTTAGCATGATGTCCCCCAAGATCATTCATATTGTAGCATATATCAAAATTACCTTCCTTTTTAAGAATGAATAATACTCCATTTTATCTGTATGCCACCTTTTCCTTATTCATTCATACTTTGGTGGACATTTGGGTTACTTCAACAAGTTAACTTGTTTTTTGTTTGTTTGTTTGTTTGCTTGTTTTGGTACCTGAGATTGAATCCAGGGGTGCTTAAGCACTGAGTCACATTCCTATCCCTTTTTATTTTGAGTCAGGGTCTTGCAAAAGTTGCTAAGGCTGATTTTGAACTCATGATCCTCCTGGCTCAGCCTCCTAAGACACTGGGATTACTGGTGTGCGCCATTGTGCCCAGCCTGTTTCCAGTTCTTTTGGGTATATACACAGAAGTGGAATTGCTGGGTCATACGATAATTTTATTTTCTAATTTTTTTGAGGCATCATTATACTGTTGTCCACATAAACTGTACCATTCCACATTTCCCACCAGTGGTGTACAAGGTTCCAATTGCTCCACATCGGAGCCAATCCTTCTTATATTCTGGTTTTGTTTTGCTAAATAGTAGCCATGCTAATGAATGTGAGGCAGTATCTCACTGTAGTTTTAATTTGCATATCACTCTTGATTAGTGATGCGGAACATTCTTTCATATACTTACTGATCATTTATTTATTATCCTTGAAGAAATATCTGTTCAAGTTCTCTGCCCGTTTTTGTTGTTGGTTGTTGGCACTGTTTTTTGATATACAACATTTTCGTGAGGTTCAATTTGTCTTTTTATTTTGTACTGAGGATTGAACCCAGGGGCATTCTACCACTAAACTACATCTCCAGTCTTTTTCAGTTGTTATTCTGGGTCTGGCTTTAAACTTGTGATCCTCTTGCTTCAGCCTTCCATGTCCCTGGGATTACAGACATGTTCCACCATGCCTGCCTTGTCTAATTTTTCTTTATTGCCTCTGCCTTTGCTGTCATCATATTCAGGAAATCAATGCCAAATCCAGTGTTGTGAAGCTTTTGCCATTTTTCCTTTTTATTTTTATTTTTTTAAAGAGAGAAGGACAGTGAGAGAGAGAGAATTAATTTTTATTTAGTTTTTCATTTGGCTCTCGTTGTTCCTAGACTTCTTTGTGTACGTGGTGCTAGGGTTTGAACTCATGTACTCACACATGCCAAGCAAGTGCTGTAACCACTGAGCCACACACTGCTCCAGCCCCACCATTTTTCCTTCTTAACAGTTTTATTGTTTTAGGTCTTAGATTTAGGTTTTTAATCCATTTTGAGTAAATTTTTATATTTGTGGTGTGAGGTAAGGTTAAAATTAATTATTTTGCTTGTTATCCAATTTTCCTAATACCATTTATTTAAAAGATTGTCCTTTCCCTCATTGAATGGACTTGGCACCACTGCCAAAAGTCCTTTGATCACTCTGGGAGCATAGATCATGCCTGCCTAGTTTGAAAGTAACCTGGGTTCAATCCCTAGCAATGCAAAAATATATCTATGTATTTGGCAATGTATGTGATTTATTTTTGTGCTCTTTATTCTATGTCATTGGTCCATATATTTTTTCTGGCAGTAACACACTATTTGGTTTTGGGGGGTTTTTTATATGTTTGTTTTGTTTTTTTTTAAGAGAGGAACAGTGAGAGAGAAAGAGAATCAACTTTATTTAGGTTTTCATGCAGCTTTTGTTGCTCTGACACTCCATCGTGTACTTGGTGCTGGGGTTTAAACCGCATCCTTCTGCATGTCGGGCAAGCACCATAACCACTGAACCACCGCTCCAGTGCCAACTGTTTGGTTTTTGTTGTTGTTGTCATTGTTTTGTACAGGGGTTGAGCCCAGTGGTTCTTAACCACTGAGCAACATTCTAACCATTTTTATTTTGAAATAGGGTCTTGCTAAATTGTTGAGGGCCTCAGCCTCCCAAGCCACTGGGATTACAGACATGTGCCACCATGCCTGATTGTAAAATACTGTTTTGATTCCTGTAGCTTTGTGTAGTAATTTCACAATCAAAAATTGTGCATCCTCTAGTTTTGTTCTTTTTTATTACTGTTTGAGTTATTCCGGGTTACTATAGATTCCATATGAATTTAAGGTAAGTTAAATTTTAGAATTTTCTATTTTTTTCAAAAATATTGAGATTATGGTAGGGTTTGCTTTGAATCTATAGATCACTTTAAATAGTGCTGAGTCTTCCCACTCATGAACATGGATGTGTTTACATTTATTTGTACAGTCATCCCTTTGTGCCTGACAGTTCCATGTCTACAATTTCAATCAATCACTGATTAAAATATGGAGAGGGATTCCAGAAAGTTCCCAAAAACATACTTGAATTTGCTGTGCAGTGAGCACTGTGTTGAATCCATCTGAATGATGCAGTGTGTAGGCATACCCTGATATAGCCTCCCATGGTTTTACAGATCCTCAGTCTTTTGCCAGCATTTGTCTGAGCATCATTCACCTCATGTCTTATTCATGGAACATGTCATAGTTTAGGCCTGTGATGGTTGCATCCACATTAAACATGTACAGACTCTTTTTTTCCTCTCCTATTCTCAAAACATAGCATTTACATTGCATAAGGTATTATTGTAATCTGGCTATGATTTAAAGTACACACATTATATGTCAACACTAGACCATCTGGTACAGAAACTTGAGCATCTGTGAATTTTGGTGTCCAATGAGGGTCCTGAAATGTAGATACTGAGGGGCAACTATATACTTTCAGTATTGTTTTCTAAATTTCATTGTACTAGTCTTTCACCCTTTTTGTTTAATTCCTGGGTATTTTTGATGTTCTTTTTTTTTTTATTTTTTTAAGTGAGAGGGATACTGAGAGAGAGACAGAAACGATTTTTAATTAGTTTTTCACATGGCTTTCATTGCTCTGGCATTTAGTTGTGTACGTGGGTGCTGGGGTTTGAACTCGAGTACTTGCGCATGCCGGGCAAGCACCATAACCGCTGAGCCACTGCTCCAGCCCCTTGATGTTCTTTAAATGGAATTATTTTTGCAATTTTAGATTATGCATTGTTACTATATAGAAATATAACAAATTTATGCATATTAATTTTACGTCCTATTACTTTGCTTAATTAATTTATTCCTTCTGACTTTTTTATGGGTGGAATCTTATGTTTTCTAAATACAAGATCATGTCTTCTGCTAACAGAGACGGTTTTACTTCCTTTTTTCCAGTTTGGATGCCTTTTATTTCGTGTTCTTGCCTGGTTGAACCTTGTAGAACTTCCAGTACTATGTTGAATAGAAGTGGAGAACGCAGCCAGGCACCGTGGACCATGTCTGTAATTCCAGCAGTTTGGGAGGCAGAAGGAGGATTATTCCAAGTTCAAAGCCAGCCTCAGGAACTTAGCAAGGTCCTGATAAAAAATAAAAAGGACTGGGGGCGTAAGTCAGTGGTTAAGCACTCCTGGGTTTAATTCCTGGTTAAAATAAAAAATTTTTTTAAAAAGTTAATAGTAGTGAAGAAAGCAAGCAGGCTTCATTGCCTTGTTCCTGATCTTATAGGATGACCTTTGGATCTTTCACAAATGAAGCGTGTGCGTTTTTCACAGTATGGTTTTTATAATGATGGAGTAGTTTCTTTCTAGTCGTAGCTTGGTGCTTTTATCATGAAAGGATGTTAAATTTTATAAAACACTTTTTCTGCAGAAATTGAAATTGTGTGGATTTTCACTTCATTTTGTTATTGTATATACATTAATCAGTTTTTGTATGTTGAACCATCTTTATTCCAAGAATAAATCCTACTTGGTCATGGTATCCTTTTCATATACTGCTTAATTCAGTTTGCTAGTATTTTGTTGAGGCTTTTTGTATGAATATCCATAAGGAATATTATATGGTTTGCAGTTTCCTTTTGTTACAGTGTCTTTGTCTGGCTTCAGTATCAGGGTAATGCTGGCTTCATAGAATAAATTAGAAAATGTTTCTTTTTCTAAAATTCTTCGAAAAAGTTTGGGAAGGATTGGTATTAACTGTGTAAATGTTTGGTAGAATTTTTCACCAGTGAAGCCCTTAGATCTAGAATTTTATTTTTAGTCAGAATTTTGATTACTGATTCAGTCTCTTTATAGTTAAATAAGTTTATTCAGATTTTTCTTTTTGTTTGTAATTTAGACTTGAAAGATTTTATGTTTCTTGGAATTTTCCTTGCTAGAGGGCTGGGAGTGGCAGATGGATGGTTGCTACTGTGCCAAGAGCTGGAATCAATCAAACTTAACCACAATTTACCATCTAAACCTTGGTTGTTGGGGGTTTTATTTTGGGGGGGTGGTTTATTTTGTGTTTTGTTTTGTTTTGGCCTGGGGGGGTGAAGTATATAACTTTTATTAGTATTTTCTTGCATTGGGGTTTCCAGGAAACACATTAGGATCTTTCTGTGCCCTAGTGAAATAAAAGGGCTTGGAAACCAGCTTTGGGGAGGCCACTAGACTGCCTGGAGCAGAATAAAGTTCCTGGAGCCAGGTGCCAACACACTTGGAATGTGCCATTTTCCAAAAAATAGAGGAGATTCATAGCACCCATTAGAGAAGGTGTCCCATTTACCAGCGCCAGTATAGAAGGAACCTAGCTCTGTGGGAAACTCAGAATTATCCTAGGAAAAGCCAGTTAGACCTTTAAAGTAATTTTTAGGTAAATTTTCTTTTCAGCAAGCTTTGAGTAGGAAGAATGGAAGCATGGTTGAAGCAATGGGTAATGAGAAATAGTCATTAAGGTCGGTTGAGCCTGTGCAATGGCACTCGCCTGTCATCCCACAACTCTGGAGGCTTAAGCAGGAATGTAGCAATTTTCAGGTCAGCCTCAGCAGCTTTGGGAAACCCTGTCTCAAAAGTCTTCCAGGTTGCAGTTTTCACAAGGTATCATCCAAACCTTTATCTGAAAGTTGAAACCCTTCAATGGCCTCTTGTAGTTCAAAAATAATTAAATCAGACAGTTTGCCATTGCAATTATTCTTTAGGTGAGAAGACAGATTCCAGGTGCTTCCTACTTCACCATCTTCCCAGAATCCCCCAGTAACATCTTGTAGCTCAAGGATCCAGTTCGGCATCACACGTTGCATTTAGTCATCATGTTTCTATTCAGATTTCAGTTTTTGCTTGGCTTTCATGACCAAGGCACATCTAAAGGTCAGAAACCAATTATTTGGTACCTTTTCCTTCAACTTACATATATCTAATGTTTTCTCCTAATTTTCTTTTTGGTTGTTTTTTTATTTGCTTGCTTATTTTTTGGTATCAGGGATTGAACCCAGTGGCACTTAACTGAGCCACATCTGCAGTCCTTTTTATTTTATTTTGTGATAGGGTCTTCTAACTTGCTAGGAATAGCCTCAAAATTGTGATACTCCTGCCTCAGCCTCCCAAGCTGCTTGGATTATAGGTGTGTACCACCACACCCCTCCTGTTTTCTCGTATTTAGAATCAGGTTATACATTGCTTGCATTGGCATCATAGAAGCAATTGCGCGTTCTTTTCATTGCACCCTACCAAAATACACATAATTTCACTTTGCCCCATGACTGGTGTGTTCACTTTAATCACTTGATTACAGTGGTATTTAAGAGGCTTCTTCACTGTGAAGTTAGTTTTTCTAACTAACTTCAAGAGGTGTTTTATCAGGAAATACTCTGAAATAGTATAATTATCCCTGTACCTCATTAAATTAAAATTTATTTATTTAAAATTTTTTGATATGCATATTGATTATGGACTTATAGTTTGCTGTTATATTCATTGGGTTTTAATTTGTTACTCTTGTTAAGTATTTTGATATTCCAGTTGTCATTGATATGAGCAGTATTATCCATTTCAAGCTGGCTTTCTGTGTCCTTTGTTCACACATCCCCATCCTTGCATTCTGGCATAACAAAGTGTTGTATTGTTACTGTTTCTTTCCTGGAATCACCCATTTCTCTGAGGATTCATTGTTCCTTTTAATGAAAAATGATGTTTATGAAGTCTAAGGTCTAGATAACTAGCTATTCTCTGCTTCGTGGGATATCACTGTTCCCTAAACCCCTAGTGACCAGAACTAGGGAATATATGTGTGTACCTACATACACTAACCTACATCTCTGTTTATTTCAATATCTATCAAAATCCATGTGTTAACACCAATTGCTTCAATTTCATTGTAGCACTGTAGTATTAATTCTGGTCTCTTTCTTTTCCTTATTGATAACCCCCTTTTCTGACAACAAGAAACCTTTTTTTCTGCTGTCTTTAATATATTCACTTATATGGTCAGTCTTCTTATATGTACCCAGTCTTCATGTCTGCTACTACTCTTCACTTGTACAGATGAACACCTCATCTTGCTGGCCTCTGCCATTCTACCCTCACCCACAGCCATGGATGTCATTCTCCATTACAGTTGGGCTCCAGTAGCTCACACCTAGTCACCACTTCATGTGTACAACCTTCTTACCTACTTGGGCTCTGAAAGCCCCTTCTTTCCTACTTTTCCTCCTAACTCTGCTCAGGAATCTTTGACTCCATTCCTGGTGATTTGTAATTTTAATGAATGAACAAAAAATCTTCATTTTACTTTCCTTGATCAGTAATGAAGTTGAGGAATCATGTTTTTATTTTGTGATAGTGTCTTGTAACTTGCTAGGAATGGCAAGTTCAACTTCTCATGCCAAGACACCATATCACAAATATCATAAAGTCAAAATTATGACACCTCAGCAAGTTCACCCCTCATTGTCTAATTCTCATCTCCATTACCAAGGATTACGTTTTCATTTGTTAAAAGAAGACTTCTTTCGAAACTATATAAATGAAACATAAACTATGTAGACTGTTTCTTATCTTGAGGACTTTATTCCTCACAGCATAGTGCTTGACTAACTTCTGAAATATAGGCTGCCATTTTATGTTGCATAAACATCTTCTGAAGATGAGAAGTCCTTACTTATGCCACAATAGTGGTCATTCCAAGCTTTGTGTAGTACTTGTCTTCATTTATTGTATATTTTCATTTCATTCACAAAAATACTATCAGAATTATAGATGTACCAGTATCCATCAGAAGGACACAAGGAAAAATTAGTATTAGTAATTTACTGTACTACAGACCCAAGTATTAACCTTGACCCCAGGAGGTAAATGTTATTTTCCCATTTTACTAATAAGAAATCACTCTCAATAATAAATAAGTATATGTCCCAGCCATACTAGAGGTTAAAGGGCAGAGGTTTGGTGAAACCACAAAACCCATGTTTTTTGTTTTTTTCACTTGACTCCAGTGCCCTACTATGTCAGAAAAGGACGCATTTAGTATCTTAGATTCAGCTCATTTGTGTGATATAAATAGTTCAGTTTGGTGTAGCAGATAATTTATGTGGCTTCTCTGGTGGAAATTATTTTCCTTTTAGTCATCTGTCCAGATCTCTACATATCAAGTCATTTCTAATTATCTACTTAGAACAATTAGAAACCTACTTTCATAAACAATGCTTCCTTTGAAAAGTATTTTCTTGTTTTCCCTCATCTGTGGAGGCTAGAACAAAACCCAGGCTTGGGTGAAAGATAGTCAAGCTCTTATACCACCAAAGGCATAGAAACACACAATCTAGGGGGACTCATATATATGTAAGAGGGGAGAAGGGAGGGAGGATGGGGAGAGAGCTAGGGAGACAACAATGTAGCATACTCTGTTTCCCCACACACACACCCAAGAATCCAAATAATACTTACACAATCATTTAATTCTGGAAAATTCACAATTTTATATATATATATAGAGAGAGAGAGAGAGAGACAGAGAGAGACAGAGACAGAGACATTTACAACTATTATGGAGGGAATATAGAAGAATCAAGAGACTGGGGTGTGGGTGATGTGAGAGTGACTGGATTAGGATCAAATGCATGTCATATTGTTACTTTATATGCATTTGTGATTGTACAACAACTCAGTTCCTTAATTTTAAAAACAAAAAGCATTTTCTTTTGAATTCCATTGATGATCCACTGACACTTATGAGAGTTTGATAACTTAAACATTCTAGGGTGATCTAGAATTTAGTACTAGGATTTGTACCTAGATTTAGTACTAGGGTTTGAACAGAGGAAAGCTTAACCATTTAGCCACACCCCCCAGCCTTTTTTATGTTTTATTTAGAGCCAGGGCCTATTGCTTAGACTGGCTTTGAATTTGCAGTCCTCCTGCCTCAGCCTCATGTGCCACTGTGCCCCACTGTTGGATGGTTTTTGTAGGATTTATAGATGCTTCTGTCCTGCTGCAGTAGTTCGTGTTAAGTCAGCTGTAAGATTGGTGTGCAGCATGCTCTGGTTTTTTTTAATCAGGAGGAGTTAGGAAAGAAGTGAGTCTGTGGCACAAGTTCAGGCTACTACCTGAGTCAGTGTCTTTGTCCTCAGAAGAATTGAGGAACTCTAGTATTTTGCGGTGTTTTAGTGTGACCTTTTGCATTTTCCTAAAAAAATGGTTGAAAATACTCTTGTGATTACTGTTGTTGAAAAAGAAGCAATAAGTGTCCTTTAACAGCACTCATGAAATTCATGAGTTCATACTTTTACACTTTTAAAAAGAAAGCAAAAACAAAACTCTTAGGTAATCATTGGGTCAAATTCTTCACTCTGAAACCTAGAGAAATTCATTAAGCATTTATTCTGCCCTTTTTTATCAAACTTTCAGGATAATCAAAATAACTGTAATTAATAAAGATAATCTCTGTAGGAATTCTAGTTAATGGAAGGTATATTATTATTAGATGATTACCATTTTTAACTCTTAGTAAAGTCATTGATTCAGGGGCTGGAGTGGTGGCTCAGTGGTATTGCGCTGGCCTAGCATATGCAAGGTCCCAGGTTAGAACCCCTGCACCATATATACAACTAAGTGTTGGAGCAATGAAAACAAGATGAAAAAGCTAAATAAAATAGATACTCTATCTTTCTCTCTCTCCCCCCACACTCTCCCTCTTTTAACAATAAATAAATAAAGTAATTGATTCAGCAACAATCAGTATGCAAAAACCATTAGTTAAAAGGTTGATGTTGATGGGGAACTTCAAAATGATGGGGTCAGGTTGTCACCACTTAAATGCTGTGATCATTATTAGCATCACTAAAAGTGAAATACACAATATAAAGAGCTTCCGGGCATGACAGCGTAGACTTGCATATTGAAGTAGACTTGCATATTGAGGTATGTGAGGAGGGAGAGACATGTTTGGACTTAATAGAAACTTAAGGAAAAAGGAGGGGAGAACAAAATGAAATCAGAATTATGAAATCTTGATAATTATTAAATCTGGGTAATGAGTATATGGGAGTTCATTACACCCTTCTCTTGTGTAATTTTATTATGGAAAGTGCTTAAATAACAGTGTTTTTTAGGAATGATAAATTTGAAAAGAAAATTATTTAATGTTTTTTTTACAACCGACATTGAATATGTTTGGGTTTCATGTTATAAATTTTTCATCCCCAATACTTGTAAGAGTGATATATAAAGTTAAAAAATGAATATTATGTTCCTTTGACAGATCTTTCCCTAGACCATTCTGACCTAGTTGCAGAGTTGTTGAAGGAGCTGTCTAACCATAATGAACGTGTAGAAGAAAGAAAAATTGCCCTCTATGAACTCATGAAACTAACACAGGAAGAATCCTTCAGTGTTTGGGATGAACACTTCAAAACAATATTGCTTTTATTGCTTGAAACCCTTGGGGATAAAGAGGTAATGGCAGAATATGTAAACCTGTCTTGTCTGTCCTACGTATCTCTTTGAGATTGTCTGTTAATCAGGTACTACACACATTCAGAAATTGGGAAGATGAGTCTATTCTGCTGCTGTTCTCTGCATGAAACTTTGTACATAAAGGACTTTTTCTCTAAACCAAGTAGCTCAACAATTTGTGAACCATTGACAACAGTAAATATGGAAAGTTACAGATTGAATTCTTTTTTTAAGAGAGGGAGAGGTGAGAGAGAGAGAGAAAGAGAGGATCAATATTATTGAGTTTTTCATCTGGTTTTCGTTGCTCTGACACTTAGGTGTATGTGTGTGGTACTAGGGTTTGAACTCGCTTCCTCACACATGCCAGGAAAGTGCTATAACCACTGAATTACCACTCCAGCCCCCAGACTGAATTCTTATAAGAAAGTACAGGTTGCCTGGAATGGTGGTGCACACCTGTAATCTCAGAGACTTGGGAAGCTGAGGCAGGGGGATCGCAAGTTCAAAGGCAGCCTAAGCAACTTAGCGAGACCCGGTCTCAAAATAAAATATAGAAAGGGCTGGGAATGTGGCTTAGTGGCTAAGCATCCCTGGGTTCAATCCCCAGTACAAAAAAAAAAAAAAATAGAAATACGAATTAGTTGTTCAGAAGTAAAACTTCATGGGGCTGGAGGGGTGGCTCAGCAGTTACAGCACTTGCCTAGAATGCGCAAGTACATGGGTTCAACCCCAGCACCCATGTACACAACTGTCAGAGCAATGATAGTCATGTGAAAAACTCAATAAAAAATTGATTCTCTCTCTCTCTCTCTCACTATCCTTTAGAAAAGAAAAAAAGTAAACTTCATTTTATAGTCAGAATATAATTGTTTCTTGTTTTTTTAATAAATGTAAAAAGTGTACTGTGAATTTTCAATTAGAGATCCTATAAAATTATGTAATATGCTACATACTTCATCCAGTTGTGTACAGTTTCCATTTCCCCAAAATTAAGATGCTTAAATCATAGAAATTAAAAATGGTGCCAGGCAGGGTAGCTCTTACCTGTAATCCCAGCAACTCGGGAGTCTAGATAGGAGTATCACTAGTTCTAGGCCTTCCTCAGCAATTTAGCAAAGTCCTGCGTAATGTAGTAAAATGCTGTCTCTAAAAAAAAAAAAAAAATTTAAAGGGCCGGGGGTGTGCGCCAGGCATGGTGGCACATACCTGTAGTCCTAGCAGCTTCGGAGTCTGAGGCAAGAGGATCACAAGTTCAAGGTCCTAAGCAACTTAGTGAGACCCTGACCCTGTCTTAGAATAAAAAATAAAGAGGGCTGGTGATAGGCTCAGTGGTAAAGTGCCATTGGATTCAATCCCCAGTACCAAAGAAAATAGAAGTTGATAATGTTTAAGATTGTATATGACATAAAATGTTAAAAACATTAAATATTTCTTCTTAGCCTACTATTAGAGCTTTGGCATTAAAGGTTTTAAGAGAAATCCTAAGGCATCAGCCAGCAAGATTTAAAAACTATGCAGAACTGACTGTCATGAAAACGTTGGAAGCACATAAAGATCCTCATAAAGAAGTAAGTTAAATTTATTATTTTATTCTCATTATTTCATTGCATGAACCATGTAAGTGTTGCATTAATATTGCCCTTATTAATAATTTCCTTTTGATATTCAAAGTAATACATGATTAAAATGCAGGCACAGGGCCTGGGGATATAACTAGTGGTTGATTCCCTAAACCCAGCATGTGCAAAGGCCTAGGTTCTGTTTCCAGCACCAGGGAGGGGGGTGGAATGCAAGCATATTCTTTTCCAATACGTGAATTATGGTGTCTCATGGCCTTTCACCTAAAATGGAACAGTTCTAGAAATATTTTATTGATTTCATTTTCAGAGCTAATGGTCAAAGCTAGATTCAAGAATTAAAACCATAAACCTCTAAGAAGAAAGTAGAGGTGTAAATTTTTGTTATCTTGGATTAGGCAGTTGTTTCTAAATGCCACAAGCAAAAGAAAAAAGCAGATAAATTGGATTTTATCAAAATTAAAAACTTTCTAGTGCTTTAAAAGCACTTATCGGGGGCCTGGAGTGGTAGCTCAGCATTTAGGGCACTTTCCTGGCATGCACGAGTACATGAGTTCAAACCCCAGCACCATGTACACAATGAAGTCTCAGAGCAACAAAAACCATGTGAAAAACTAAACAAAATTGATTCTCTCTTCTCTCTCTCTCTCTCACTGTCCCTCTCTCTTTAATTAAAAAAAAAAGGAAAAAAACTATCAGGAAAATGAAAAGACAATGTATAGAATGGGATCAAATTTTTGCAGAACATGTATCTGATGAGGGCTAATAATAAAGTTCTTTTGGTTTAAAGATTTGGCTGCAAATCTTCTAGGAGAGTGAATCATAACTTTTAAATATCTCTGGATTTTATACATTTTTTGGGTACATAGACAGCATCTCACTGAAATTGAAAAGCAGTGTCCGATTTTCATAGTTCAGTTACCCACCTTCTAACTCAAATAAGGCTGGCCAGTAACATCATTGTTTTTCAAAAATATGAACTTGGGCTGGAGAGGTGGCTCAGCAGTTACTGCGCTTGCCTGGCATGCGTGAATATGCAAATTCAAACCCCAGCACCACATAAGCAATGAAGTGTCTGAGGAATGAAAGTCACATGAAAAACTAAGTAAAAATTGCTTCTCTCTTTGTCTCTCTCTCTCTAACTGCCCCCTCTTTCTTTAAAAAAAAAATATATATGTATGTATGTATGTATGTATGTGAAATTAAAATTCTTAAAGTTGTGTTACAGCTGAAATGAGCCCTGGGTCTTTTGACTTTTCTGCCATTCCTTTCTCTGGAATCATACGTAAGACGTTACCAGTGTAGCATCAAAAGCAAATATTTTTACGTTTTAAGATCATTTTTAAAAATCATAGGTGTTTTGTTGGTTTGTTGTTTTTTTTTGAGAGAGAGAGAGAAAGGGAGAAATAATTTTTATTTAGTTTTCCATGTGGCCTTTGTTGCTCCAAGACTTCATTGTGTACGTGATGCTGGGGTTCAAACTCGCGTACTTGCACATGCCAGGCAAGCTCCATAACCATCAAGCCACCACTCCAGCCCCAAGAGCATAGGTTCTAATAAAGCAGGAAACTTTTTTTTTTTTTCATTGTAAAACCAGTGCTTTACAAAATCTCAGAATTAGTACAAAAGAAAATCATTATGGGGGCTGGAGCGGTGGCTCGGTGGTTATGGCGCTTGCCTGGCATGCGCAAGTACACGGGTTCAAACCCCAGCAACCCACGTACGCAGCAGGGTGTTGGAGCAACGAAAGCCATGTGAAAAACTCAATAAAAATTGATTCTCTCTGTCTCTCTCTCTCACTGTCCTTCTCTCTAAAAAAATAAAAAATAAAAAATAAAAAAAAGAAAATCATTATGGAAACAAGGGGGAATAACGTTAATTTTTGATAACACAAAATGATATGATTTTGATTTTACTTCATATCAATGTGGTACAAAGTGCAAGAACTCTCTTGGAGTTGAGGTTACTAAATAATGAGCAGAGCCTCACTGTGGCTGATGCAGAGAACTCCATTCACATTGCAGTCTAGGTAAATAGAGCCTCCACCCCCTAGAAAAACTAGTGCAATTTGAAAACTACTTTTGCCAAGCGTGGTAGTATACACCAGTAGTCCCATGTGCTCAGGAGGCTGAGGTGGGAGGATCACTGGAGCCCTCAAATTCCAGACCAGCCTGAACAACATAACATAGTAAAACCCCATCTCAAAAAATAAATAAATAAAAAATAAAAACTATTTTAGCCAAGAGTTAAAGAACACAGAAGTATTCATCATCTTGCTTCGTTATTGCCGTTTGCTATTCTGTTTATCTTTACCCTCACTTCTTGTATTTGCTTATTGCAGTAAACCTCAAATATCATGTCATTGTAAATATTTCATAAAGTTTCTATTACTAGGACATCAATTAAGATTTTAAAAGTTATTTCCTGACCTAATATCCTGTTTGTTTTAGGTTGTGAGATCTGCTGAGGAAGCTGCATCAGTATTGGCTACTTCCATTAGTCCAGAGCAGTGCATAAAAGTGCTTTGTCCCATCATCCAAACTGCAGATTACCCAATTAATCTGGCTGCAATCAAAATGCAAACAAAAGTGATAGAGAGAGTGTCCAAGGAAACCCTTAACCTGCTTTTGCCAGAGATTATGCCAGGCTTAATACAGGTGAGCAGAAAAGCTTAAAGGAATTAGCTGTGATACATTTATGATTCAGCTATTTTAGGCACTTTCTGAGCAGCAAGAGTGGCATAACCAAGCCTTCCTGCTGTCTGCAAAATTCAGGACAGAGTCTTTCTATAACTAGGGGTATGGGTATAAGTTGGTTGGGGGGGTGTGGATGTGATAACATATATAACATGAAATTCACTGCTCAACCATTTTTAAGTACACAATTTAATGGTATTAAATATATTCTCACATGTTTGTATAACCATCGCTGCTATCCACATCCACAACTTTTTCATCATTCCAAACCAAAACACTACCCATTAATCGATGACATCCCGTAGCCTATAGTAATCTCTCTTCTACTTTCTGTCTCTACAATTTACGTATTCTAGATTTCCTGTATGTGTGAAATCATAAATGTTTTTCCTTTTGTGTCTGGCTTATTTCATTTAACATGTTTTCAGGATTCATCCATGTTATCACAGGTATCAGAATTTCCTTTCTTTCTATGACCGATTAATATTCCCCTAGTTATATACTACAATTTGTTTATCTGTCCATCTGTTGATAACTGTTCAGGTTGTTTCCTTTTTTTTTTAAACAAATATTACAGTGAACTTCCTCATCATATCTTTTCGTACTTACATGTGTATATATAGAAGCAGAGTTTCTAGATGCTGCCTGATTTCTCTCCAAAGTGGTGACACTAATTTAGAGTCATAGATTTAATGCCTTTTTGTCTGTGTACACATCCCCATGCATGTAAAGATTTTTAGCAATAATGGGATAATATTTTGTAATATGCTTTAACTTAGCTATATATTGTGAACATTTTTCCTCTAATGAGTAATGTCCTACAATTAATTTAATTTGCTGGCTAATATTACATGTAGTATATGTTAAGACCCTTCTAAAGAAAATCATTCATTTCTTTGTACATAGATAGTATTATTTGTGGCTGTTGTTAGCTAATTATTTACTAAATTGTGAGGTCCTAAGATAAAATCCAAATCTCTTTTTTTAATCTGTGTTTTGGTACTAAACATAGGGTTTATATATTTCATAAATATTATGAATACTGAATAAATGTTTACCAGCTGAGTAACTTTGATTATGAGAATACTAACAAAAGGCACTATAGCTTAAAGTAATTGTACATTTTTTGTTTCCTCTGATCAGCTTGGTGCCAGAATCTCATAACATACATGATTATTGGGAACCTTTCTGGAAAAGCACAAGAACTTGAAAGAATTTAAGTTTCAGCTTTTTTCTCTCTCTCACCCATTAAAATTATTCTATATAGGTATTAAAGGGCAAGAACAAAGAGAGGCAAGAGACTATAATAATATAATTTCTGAATGTCTCTAAACTTTTTGACCAAAAGAATCATCTTATTGAGCCCCTAGGATTGCATATAAAAGCAAAAACAAAACATGAAAAATTTTCAACAAACTTAAGAAAAGATATCCCAGTGATCTCCAAAATTCAAGCAGATAGGGCCATATCACCACCCACAGCAGGTTCCTCTGTGGATCCTACTGAGTATGAAGAAAAGCCAAAAGTTAACTTTAGGACCCTGGAGCCTAAAATAGAGGTCCCCTTTCAGAAGGAAGGTCCCTAGTCTCAGTGCGTATCTGAGCAAATGTTATAATGGAAGCAGTACTGGCAGGCAGGGCAGATGATGCTGGGATGGTCTGAATCTTCAGGGCTCTTAGAAATACTGTCAGTTTAGGGAACTGTGCCCTCTACCTTTGATGTCTCCTTTTAGTACTCCTGCTCCTCCTGGGAGCTTCTCTTACTGCTGGTTGGTTACACATCCCCCCAGCTGTGTGCTGCACATGGAGTTGATCTGCATCACTCTCCTATTACAGTGGAATTGACCCGCATTGTAATAGTCTTGAGTAAAGTCTCCCTTAGAATTTTAATGTGTCAGAATAAGTTTTTCTTTACCATTGTTTTTACAACTTCTGACTCTTCAAAAAATTATTTGTTGTGGTACTAGGGAATGAATGCAGGGGCACTCCACTCCTGAGCTACATTCCTAGTTTTTCTTATTTATTTCCTTTCCTTTCTTTCTTTTTCCTTTCTTCTTTTCTTCTTTCTAAGAGAGAGAACAAGAGAGAATTTTATTTATTTATTCACCTGGTCTTAGTTCTTCTAATATTTAATTATGTACATGTGCTGGGGTTCATACCTGGATCCCCACCCATGCCAGGCAAGTATGCTACCCCAGAGCCACCACTCCAGCACCATTTTTTATTTCTTGAGACAGTTTCTTGTGAGATTGCCAAGTCTGGCCTTGAATTTGTGAACTTCCTGCTTCGGCCTGGAAAGTTACTGGGTTTACAGACACAGCACTATGCCTGGCCTTAGTTCCATTTTCAAATGTTGGGAGAGATGAATATAAATGTCAAGAATAATTGTTACTTGCCAGGTGTGATGGTGCACACCTGTAATCCCAAAGACTTGACAGCTCGTTAGGTTGAAACAGGAGGATCACAAGATTGAGGCTAGCCTCAGCAAATCAGCAAGTTCCTCAGCAACTTAGCAAGACCCTATCTCAGAAAAAGCACTGGGGATTTGGCCCAGTGGTTAAATGCCCCTGGGTTCAGTATCCTAAAACAAAAACAAAAATCCAACAAACTGAAGTATTTGTGACATTAATTCTAAAAATACCGTTATTCTTCTGCTTAAGTCTTCAGTGAACCACTGGTTCACATAGGACATATCATCAAATATATTATCTTAGAGTTACCTATTGCTCCTGGGAATGGTTGTGCATGCCTGTAATCCCAGATATTCACAGACTGAGGCAGGAAGATTTCAAGTTCAAGGCCAACCTAAGACAAGAGCAAGACCCTGTCTAAAAATAGGAGCCAGGATGAAACTCAATGGTAGAGAGCCCATGGATTCCATCACAAGTACCACCAAAAGGGAAAAAGGGAGGAGGAGGAGAGAGAGAGGAGGGTAGGAGAGAAAGACAAGGGAGAAGGAAAGAGGAAGACAGAGAACAAGAACTCAAATGAATTTAAATTTAAAAAGAAAAAAGGAAATTCCCTTCTAAAAAGAGCTCCTTGCTTCCAGAAAAACTGTTTGGAATACAGGCCAAGCCAAGTGTCACAGCAATACTATGGCAGAGACCATAAAAGACCTTGTTTTTAATACCTTTTGGAAAACAAAAGAGGCAGTCTTATAGCAGTAAAACTCAAATAGCTTTAACAACTTGACTCCAACCCCTACATAGAAGACTGCTCTTAAAGTGTAGAATACAGACAAGCCCATTTCACTTACACATAAATGACAGAAAAAGTGTGTGGAGTCAGGCCCCACAAAAAGGTTTTTTATCCCTCCCTTTCAAAAAAGAGGAAGAAGTAATGACCTGTGGAATACCTAATATGCAGGTACACTAGAAAAACATGACCACAAAGCAAATGAAAACCTAAATTTAAGAAAACAAAGGGGAGGGGCTGGAGCGGTGGCTCAGTGGTTTCGGCGCTTGCCTGGCAAGCACGAGGACCCAGGTTCAAACCCCAGCACCACATACACAACTAAAAACTAAATAAAGTTCTTTCTCTCTTTCTCTGTCTCTCTCACTGTCCCTCTCTCTTTAAAAAAAAAAGAAAGAAAAGAAAACAAAGGGGGAGAATGTTGGAATAAATAAAATCTAATAAAAAGCATGAATAAGAATTTTAACAGCTGATGAAAGCAGGAATAGAACAATAGATTTTACACAACAAAGTGTTGTAGCAACAAAGGTCTCATGAAAAATGAAATAAAATTGATTTTTTTTCCTCTCTTTCTCTCTTACTGTCCCTCTCTCTCTTTCAGAAAAAAAGAAAAAAAAACTTAGGTTTTTGCTACAATTCTCTAGTTGCATATAGCCTAAAGATTAAAGAAATTTGTATCTTGAACTGTGGTCAGAATATTTATAGCTAAGAAAAATATTAGTATGTTTATTTCATTTTGTTTTATCAGTTTTTTGTTTTTATTTTTGTTTTTTCATCTGGTTTTAGTTTTTCTGATACGTAATTGTGTGGTATTGGGAATCAAACCTGGGTCCCTGTTCATGCCAGGCAAGTGCTCTACCACTGAGTCACCTCTCCAGTCCTTGGTATGTTTATTTTGGAACAGAAATAACATTGATGTATACACATACATATTAGGTAAAAACAGTGTGTCACAAAATAAGTAAATCTTAAAAGCTGTACTTTGAATTGTATATGTCAAAATCAAATTGTTACTTAATTTCATTAAAAAAAAAATTTTCTCTAGACCTATTCCTTTCCATCCGTTTCAACCCAGTAATAATGAACACCTCTGTGACCTAGGTTGTGATCTCCAAATACCGTTTTCCACTCAAGAGTCACATGTCACCAGTGACAGACACTTGTAATCCTCAGGAGGATGAGGCAGGAGGATTGCAAGTTCAAGGTCAGCCTTAGCAACTTTGTGAGGTCCTAAACAACTTAGCGAGACCCTGCCTCAAAATTTAAAAAAAAAAAAAAGCTGGGAATGTGGCTCGGTGGTTAAGCACTCCTGAGTTCAATTCCTGGTACCAAGAAATGGGAGAGTAGCATGTCTTTGGAAAATATAACTGGTTCCACAGGTTTAAAGCAAGGAAGGTAAAAAATGAGCCTTGAAGATCTTGTGTCTGAAGCAGAGAGCTTGTTTGAAGGATTAAAAAGAATAATGCTACAAATAGATCATCCACACAAAAAATCAACAAAGAAATATCAGAAATAAACTACACTGTAGCCAAGCATAATCCGGCACACCTATAATCAGCAGTGCAGGAGGATTACAAATTCGACACCAGACTCAACAGTTTAGCAAGGCTCTAAGCAACATAGCTAGACCCTGTCTCAAAATAAAAAGGTCTGGGGAGTGTGGCTCAGTGTTAAAGCACTCCTGAATTCAATCCCCAGTACCAAAAGAAAAAAAAAAAAAAAAAGAAACCACACTATAGACCAAATGGACTTAGCAGACATCAGCAGAACATTCTGTCCAACAACAGCAGAATACACATTCTTTTCCAGCAGTTTATAGAACTTTCTCCAAAATAAATCATGTTTTCCTTCTTATCAGATCATAATGAAATGAATGAAAGTAGAAGTCAAATAGCAAGAGAAATTGCAGAAAATAAACAGGCATATGGACATTGAACAATATACTTTGGAATGATCAGTGGATCATTAAAGAAATCCATGGGGTAGAGGGTAAAACTTCCTAGAATCAAATGAAAATGGAAGCAGAATATGCCAGATTCTGTGGGATACAGCAAAGGCATGTCTCAGAGGGATATATATATAGCTCTGAGTGCATACATTAAAAAAATCAGAAAGATCTCACATTACCGAAAGATCTCTAAATAAATAACCTAATGAGGCATCTCAAGGTGTTAGAAAAACAAGAATTAACAAAAGCCAGAAGGAAAGAGAAAATTTTAAAAAGTTGAAATTAATGGAATAAAGGTTAAGAAATTAACAGAACAGCTGGGTGCAGTCACACACGCCTGTAATCCTAGCAGCTCAGGAGGCTGAGACTGGAAGATAACAAATTCAAAGCCAGCCTCAACAACTTAGCAAGATCCTGACTCAAAATAAAAAACACAGAAAGGACTGGGAATGTGGTTCACTGGTTAAGAGCCCCTCGGTTCAACTTCTAGAATCAAAAAAAAAAAAGAAGAAGAAGAAAAAAACAGTACAAAGTATCAGTAAAATAGAGTGGCTTCTCTGATAAGATAAACAAGATTGATAAGTCCTTAGCCAAATTAGCCATAATACAGAGAGAAGACCCAAGATGAGAGAATTAGAGACAAAAAAATGAATATTGCAACGGATTCCACTGAAATCCAGAGAATCATCAGGAATTATTTTTAAAACTTATATTCCAGTAAATTGGAAATGGGTAAATTTCTAGATGTGTGCAGTCTACCAAAATTTAACCAAGAGGATATAAAAACACCTAAACAGATCAGTAACAGGAAATGAGACTAAATCAGTAATAAGTCTCCCACCAAAGGAAAACCCAGGGCTGGATGTATTTGCTACTGAATTTTATTAGACCTTTAAAGAACTAAAGCCAATTCTCCTCAGACTGTTCCATGAACTAGAAAGAATAGGAACACTTCCAAACATATTCTGCAAAGCCAGTTTTACCCTGCTACCTAAACCTGACAAGGATATATCAACAACAAAAGAATATAGACCCATATCCTATGTTCATACGTGCCCATATGAACATGGGCACAAGAGTCTTCAATAAAATAATTGCAAACTGAATTTAATGGCACACTTAAAAGATCATACATCACCAGGCTTGGTGGAGCACACCTGTAATCCCAACAACTGGGGAGACTGAGGCAAGAGGATTGCAAGTTCAAAGCCAACCTCAGCAACTTAGTGAGACTTTGTCTCAAAATGAAAAATAAAAAGGGCGGGGCTGGAGCAGTGGGTGGCTCAGTAGTTGGAGCGCTTGCCTGGTATGTGCAAGGCCCTGGGTTGAAACCCCAGCACCATGTACACAACTAAGTGTCAGAGAAACAAGGGCCAGATGGAAAATTAAATAATCTCTCTTTCTCTCTCTCCCTCTCCCTGTCTCTTTAAAAACGGGGAAGGAGTGCTGGGAATGTAGCTCAGTGGTTAAGCGCCCCAGAGTTCAACCTCTGGTACAAAAAAAAAAAAAAATCACATACACCATAATCAAGTAGATTTCATTCCAAGATTGAAACAAAGTCAACATCAGGAAATCAGAAAAGCAAGGACTGGAGAGGACTCAGTAGTGAACACTTGCCTCGCATCCATGATGTCCCAGGTTTGATCCCCAGCACCATATACCCAGGTAAATAAAGGGAAAAAAAAAAAGATGAAAAAAATTCTCTCCCTCTCAGAATATCAGAAAAGCAATCCCATTCACAGTGGCCTCAGAAAAGTAAAATATCTAAGAATAACACTAACCAAGGAGAGGTAAAAGACCTCTGTAGTGAAAATTATAAACCACTGAAGAAATAAATTGCAAACACTACATGAAAAGACTTCCTATGTTAATAGATCAGAATTAATATTGTTAAAATGGTCATGTGACCAAAAGTAATCTATAGGTTTAATAAGTTCACACCTGACAATGACATTCTTCACAGAACTAGAAAAAAACAATCTCAAAATTCATATGTAAGCAAGAAAGACCCCCCAAATAGCCAGAACAATCCTGAGCAAAAAGTAAAGCTGGAGTCCAGGAATGGTGACTTGGGAGGGTGAAGCAAGAGATTAGAAGTTTAAGGCCAACCTCAGCAACTTAGCAAGACCCTGACTCAAACTTTAAAACATAAAAAGGGCTGGGGGTGTAGCTCAGTAGTAAAGGACCCAAGTTCAATCCCTAGTACCAAAACAATGCTGGTGGCATCATAGTACCGAATTTCAAAAGAACCAGGAGAGTGCTGGAGTGCTGACTCTGCAGTTGGAACACTTAGCTGGCATGCACAAGGACCCAGGTTCAAGCCCCAGTATCACATACAAAATTGAGTGTCAGAGAAACAAAGACTAGATGAAAAAAATAATAATAATAAAATTGATTCTCTAAAAATATCCTAGAGAGCCATAACAAAAAAGGAGCATGGTACCACAATACTGACATAAAAACAGACATGGAGACCAGTGGAATAGACAAGAGAACCCAGGAATAAAATCTGAATCTATAGCCATCTTATTCTCTTTTAGTAGGGAGGGGTGGGCAGGTCTTGCTAAGTGCTGAGGCTGACCTTGAACATGAAATCCTCCTGCCTCAGCACCCCCCCCTCATGTTACTGGGATTACAAGCATACAACACCGTGCCCTGCAGCCATCTGAATCTTGACAAAGGTGCAAAAAACACACATTGGCAAAAATACTGCCTCTTTAACAAATGGTGCTCAGAAAGCTGGATTGAGAGTAGATCTCTATCTGCCACCCTGAACAAAAATCAACTCAAAGTATATCATGTGAGACCGAAAACTTTGAAACAACTTCAAGAAAATTTAGGGGAAACACTTCAAGACATAAGAACAGAGAGCAACTTCCTGAACAGGACTCCTGTAGTTCAGGATATAGTAGCAATAATCAACAAATGAGATGGCCTCAAAATAAAAGACTTCACTACAGCAAAGGGGTCAATAATCAATGATGAGATAGTCTACAGAATGAGAGAAAAATCTTTGCTAGCTATTCTTCTGACAAAGGATTAATATCCAGAATATATTAAGAACTCAAAAAACTTAACACTGAAAAAAAAAATGATTCTTTCTTGCTCTCTCACTCTCTTTAAAAAAAAAAAAAGTTAAAAGTCTAGATGCCCAGAGGGTCAGCATGTGAAGGAGGCTAGTGGTAATGCAGGTCTACCCACACTTACAGTGGAGCAACAGCCAAGCACAGAACCAGCCCAAGGAAGTGACAGGAAGGCAATGGCAGTTTACTGAGACACCATGGAAAGCTGGGATCACAAGTAGGGGTGACAACAAAGCTGAACCCTCTGTCTCCTTATTTTAGTGTGGATCCACCATATCTTACAGATGAATTTATTTTATCAACTAGAGCTAATAGAACCCAGTATAGATTTGAACTAGCCTTCCTTACCATTGTAGGATGTTGCATGACAGGAGCTGCATTTGGGGTAGTGAATGGTCTTCAACCAGGATTGAATGAAACCCAGAACATGGCCTTGTCCAAACCAAGAAAAATGGTGACTGACTAGGCAAGGTGTGCTTTGGGCTAACAGTCTGGGTTCTCCGCTCTGCTCTACATCACACTTAGTATTGTCATTGAGAATATACAAGGTGCAGAAGAAGACCTCAACACAGCAGCAGCTGGAACCATTATAAGCATGTTGTATAAGTGAACAGCTGGTCTTGGAGGGGTAGCACCAGGTGGTCTGGCAGGACTAACCTTACCAGACTCTAGGTACTATATAATAACTGGGAATACCTGAAAGGCTATTCTCCAACAGGCACTCTGAAGATTTTTGCCGACTCCTGAGTGTATGACACTTCATTAGTCAACCAGACCAGCTAATCAGTCTGGAGTTACTTTCTCTTCTATTTACAATAAATTTGAAAAATTGGAAATTCTAGTTTGCTGTGATAAAGATCAGAACTGACATTACTTCTTGCCCTAGTGAGTTGAAACGAAAACTCTTTTGTGGCTGAGTAACATGGTTCTCTTCTCATTTGAAGAAGATTTTGCTCCTATTCTCTCTCCTACCTCCTGAACTAGAAGAACCACTTATTCTAAGAATTCAGGTCATGTGTGTTGTTAATACTTTATCAGTGTTTGTTCTTTTAATGATCTGAAACTGTGATGTTGCCCTGTGTTCTGAATGAAGAGTGAAAATAGAAGAGAAAGAAAGAAAACTAGGTCCATTTCAACCTCTAGTCAGAATGGCTATCATCAAGAATAAAAAAAAAATAGTAAATGTTGGCAAGGATGTAGGGAACAAAGAGCCCTTATTTATACTCTGTTGGTGGGAATGTAAATTGATAGAATTACTATGGAAATCATATGGAGATTTCCTCAAAAAAAAAAAAAAGAAAGAAAGAAAAATAGCCAGGAGTGTTAGCACCTGAAATCCCAGCAACTTAGGATACTGAGGCAGAAAGATTGCGAGTTCAAGGCCAGTCTCAGTAGTTTAGCAAGGCCTTACGCAATCTAGCAAGATCCTGTCTCAAAATAAAAAATGAAAAGGGCTTGGGCTGAACCTCAGTGTCAAAGTGATTGAATTCCCAGTACCAAAAAAAAGAATAAAACTAAAACTACCATATATATGATCTAGCTATACCATTCCTCAATACTTAGCTGGAAGAGTTATCTGCATTCTTTAGATAGCCAAGTTATGGAATCAGCTCAGGCATCTGTAACAGATAAATGGATAAAAGTATGTAGTGTGGATAGTCATAAAGAAGTATGAAATCCTGTCATTTGCATTGAGTTGTACTCCAACTCAGAGACAATCTTCAAAGACTGGGAGAATTTTTGTTTGGTTTTGGCTCTGGGCATTTAAGAAAGGTTCCTGACTGATGGCTGAGATAACAAAGAGATTTCAGTGATCACCTACTAAAATAACTCAAATGAATCAGTGACACAAATATGAGCTAAAACTATAAAATTCTTGTGGGAAAACATAGGGTTAAATCTTTCTGACTTTAAGTATGGCAGTAGATTCTTAGATATGACACATAAAACATTAAAGAAAGTCATTGGACTTCATTAAAATTAGTAACTCTAAGCCTGGGAGTGTAGCTCAATAATGGAGTGATCCTTTACATGCACAAGGCCCTGAGTTCATGCCCAGCACTGCAAAAATAATAATCACATGCATCACAGGGCATTACCAATAAAGTGAAAAGACAACTCGTAGAGTAGGTGAACAGATTTTTGCAAATTATGTATTTGATAAGGGTCTACTATCCAGAATATGTATAAAGAACTGTTGTAACTTAATGAAATAATTTTAAATGGACAAAAGACTTGAATAGACATTTCCTCAAAGAAGGTATGCAAATGACCAACAACCATATTAAAAAGTGCTCACCTTTGTTGGTCACTAGAGTAATGTCTATCAAAACACTGAGAGATGATTTCACACTCACAGGGATGGCTGTAATCAAACAAAAGAACAAGTGTTGCTGAGGATATGCAGAAATTGGGCTCCTCATACGTTGCTGTTAGAAATGTAAAGCAGTGCATCTGTTATGAAAAACAGTTCAGCTGTTCCTCAGAAAGGTAATGAAGTGCTGAGGATGTGTATAGCTCAGGGGTAGAGTGCTTACCTAGCATGCACAAAGCCCTGGGTTTAATCCCTAGCACAACAAAAACTAAATAAAAATAAATTTGAAAATTAATTACAGTTAAAAAAAGAAAATTAACTACAGTTATAATCCAACAATTCAACTCCTACATATAAGATATGTGTACTCAAAAAAAGTCAAAGCAAATACCTATTCATAGATATTTAGAATAGCACTATTCATAATCGCCAAAAGGTGGAAACATTCATTAGCGGATAAATGCATAAATATCCAGCCATAAAGAAAAATGAAGTACTAATATATGCTATGACATGTACAAACCTTAAAACATGCGAAAAGGAAACATACTGTATGCTTCCATTTATATGAAGTATTCACAATAGGAAAACTTTTAGAAATTGCCATCAGATTGAGGTCTGTTTGTTTGTGGTGCTGGGAATTGAACCTTGGGCCTCGTGTATACTAGTGGAGCCCTCTGTTACTGAGCTACACTCCCAGCCTCAAATCAGTTTTTGCCAGAGGCTGTGGTTGGGAATAGGAATAAGAGTTACTACTTAATGAATTCCGGGATTTTTTGGAGCTATAAAATATTTTATAACTAGATAGAGGTGGTGGTTGCACAACTTTGTGAATGTACTAAATGCCACCGAATAATACACTTTAGAATGGCTAATTTGTATGTGAATTTGACCTCAATTTCAAAAATTAACTGAATATGGATCAAACACCTAAATGTAGAACTGTAAAATGCTTAGCAGACAGCATAGGTATATACATCTTTGGCTTCTTGGGTTAAACAATGGCTTCTTAGATAACAGATCAGTAGAACAATTACAACAAAAGAAAATAGATCAAAATGAAAAACTTTTAACTGGGCCCAATGGTACATACTATAATCCTAGCTACTTGGGAGGTTGAGGAAAGAGAAGCTCAAGTTCAAGGCTAACGTATTGAAATAAAATTATAAAACAAGAAAACAAAATTTAAAACTTTCATTCTTCAAAGAAAAAGAGGAAGTATATAATTCAATAGTTGAGTGCTTGCCTAGATTGCAGGATGCTAGATTCCATTCCCAGGATCTCCAAAAACAACAATAATAAAATCAGACCAAAAGAAAAGAAAAAAGGATTGGGGATGTGGTAGAGTGCTTGCCTGGCATTCATGAGGCCCTGGATGGAATCCCCAGCACTGCAAAAAAAAAAAAAAAGAAAGAAAGAAAAAGACAACCTACATGATGGAAAAAATGTTGTTGGGGTTGTAGCTCAGTGTGAGGCACGGGTTCAATCCTTAGCACCACATAAAATTAAATTAGTAAAATAAAGGTTTTCTATACATCTACAACAAAAAAAATTTAAATAAAAATGGGTAGAGGATCTTGACTTGGACTGAATGGTGACACCAAAGATATTATTTCTTACTGTCTGGAACCTGTAAATGTTACCTTATTTGTTAAAGGGTCTTGCAGACATGATAAAGAATACTGACTTTATGGCAATTGTAACAGTAGCCTCTGGAAATGAATACAAATCTTACTAGACATTTATCAAAAGTTAGAATAAACTCTGATATCACTCCCTGCTATTAAGCCCTTTAGGGGTTTGCAGGGATATAACAAGCCCATGTGTCTTGCAGCAGTTCTCCCAGCTGGCTCCTGCTTACTTTCCCTCCTACTTAATGAGCTCCTATAATGAATTTTTCATTCGTAGAAAGCAATGAACTCTCTTGAAGTCATTGCATATGTCCCTGTCTCTGTCTAGTACACTCATTCTTACTTTCCTTAGTCTTAATATGTTTTTATCCTGCAGGTCTCCACTTAAGCTTTCTCTGCAAAGTATTTTCTATCATGTTACTATTCCAGTCTCTCCTGGCCATATGATTCCATAACTTTCCTGATAATTGTGTATCTCGTTGGACACAGACACCATTTTTCACCTGTCCTGTTCTTGTATATAGCAAGGACTTAAAAATATTAGAACATTGAATGAGTATTCTTTACAATGTTATTTGTAATAACAAACTTAAGAGGAAGATTCTGTGGGAGGAGAGTTAAAGTTAACAATAATGGGGCTGGAGGTATAGCTCAGTGGTAGAGCACTTGCCTGCCATGCATGAGGCCCTAGGTTCAGTCCCCAGCATCACAACAAACAAACAAGCTTAGAACACTATCAGATGGCTAAATGAGGACATATACCAAATGGACCCCTCATATCATTATTATGAAGACTGAAAAATTAATTTTATTATACCAAAATGATGAAAGTTGAACATGGTTTGATATCAAGATTTCTTATGAAGGACATGTTTCTTAGGCTGCAGGTATGGTTCAGTGATAGTGCTTTTAATCAGGCTTTGAGCACCACTTTGCCTGTATTCTCCTATTTTGCTTTTTAGCTGTGAGACACTGGGTTCAATCCAAAATACTAAAAACAAAGTTTCTTTTAGCTGGATATCTATTGATACTGATATTTTAATGTGTCTTCAGTCATTTTAGAAAAATAAAATGATCAGGATTTTAATAGAGATTAACTGTTTTCACCTGTGTAAAATGTGCATCTACATTCAAATAAATGATTCAAAAACACTTTATGAATAAGATTTCTGTGGAATAGTGTGATCAAAAGCA
Source organism: Aplodontia rufa (assembly GCA_004027875.1). NCBI lineage: Eukaryota > Metazoa > Chordata > Mammalia > Rodentia > Aplodontiidae > Aplodontia > Aplodontia rufa. Next base: position 31,925 of record PVKS010018166.1, read on the forward strand.
TAGAGCTGGACACAGTGGCGTACTCCTCTAACCCCAGCGGCTTGGAAGGCTGAGGCAGAAGGAGTGCAGATTGAAGGCCAGCCTCAGCAACTTAGCGAGACCCTAAGCAACTTAGCACCATCCTGTCTCAAAATAAAATATAAAAATGGCTGGTGATGTATATAGCGCAGTGGTTAAGAACCCCTGGGTTTCATCCCCAGTGAAAAATAAATAAATAAATAAACAGACAAGCAAACAACCATAGGGGAATTAATTTACATAGAATGGATTTATTTGAGAAAGTGATTGCAGGGATGGGACAGATGTAAAACATGATAAGGCTGGTATTATGGGAGTGCCTTGACTGCCAAACCAAAGAATTCATGTTTTATTAGATAGTGAAGAGCCAGTGACTGCCCTAAAAACTAAGGGCTTTAAGACAAGTCCATGAATTTTTTGTCAGGTGGTTTGGCCAAGGGGCAGTCTCAGAGTCAGCGCAGTGCAGCTTGTTAGGGAAGAACCTAATAAAGAGAGCTAGGAGTGCAGTGCAGTGAAGTGGAAGGAGAGAAGGCCGTAGCTACACCCACAGAAGTCAAAAAAGTAACAGGTCAGCAGCATTTCCTCTCCTCAGTACACTCGGGGTCTCATTTTCTAGTTGAATCTTCTGTCCTTGCCAATAAGGTGTTTTCTCAGATTCCTCAGAAACACTAACAATGGGCTTTCTCCCTAGGGCTATGATAATTCGGAAAGCAGTGTTCGGAAAGCTTGCGTCTTCTGCCTGGTAGCGGTTCATGCAGTAATTGGTGATGAACTGAAACCACATCTCAGCCAGCTCACTGGCAGTAAAGTAAGTGGTGTTGCATGGATAAAGTGGTGGTGATGGTGCATTCTTTAACATTCCGCTCGTATATATTAAAGGGGATATTTGTTTCTCAGCTTTTCATAAATCAGGCTTTGAACACCACTTTGCCTGTATTCTCCTATTTTGCCTTTTAGCTGTTTCTGCTCCTAACATCTGTCACCACCAGTTAAGGTCAGCAGTTTAGTAAAGAGTGGCTGACAGAATGCTACAAGGGAAAAAGCCATCCTCTTGTGATTATTTGTAGCCACTAACCGACCCCTTTCCCATTCCCTCACCCAAATCTTTAACCCCCAAGGATTATTTAAGAAGAGATTGTTGGGTAGAGGGGTGCAAGAGGTAGGGGCATATTGAACAAATTGTGTTGCTGAATTGTGTGCATCTAGGAACATGTGACAACTAATCCCACCATAATGTAAAACTATAATGCGTTAATTAAAAAAATAAATTTAAAAATAAAAATGTAAAAAAAGAATAGATTGTTGTAGTTATATATTCATAAATTTACTTTATGTCTTCCAAAATGTGGCACACTTGAATGTTTCTCTAATTTCCCCTTAAGAATTGTGATTGGGCTAGAGAGGTGGCTCAGCGGTTGTGGCGCTTGCCTGGCATGCGCAAGGACACAAGTTCGAACTCCAGCACCACGTACACAACAAAGTCTTGGAGCAATGAAAGCTGCGTGAAAAACTAAATAAAAATTGCTTCTCTCTCTCTATCTCACTGTCCCCTCTTTCTTTGAAAAAAAAAATTGTGATAATCAGGGGCTGGAGCAGTAGCTCAGAGGTTGGGGTGCTTGCCTGGCATGCACAAGGACCCAGGTTTGAACCCCAGCACCACATACACAACTCATTGTCAGAGAAATAAAGGCCAGATGAAAACATAAATAAAATTGATTCTATCACTCACTCTCACTCTCCCTTTAAAAATATTTTATAAAAAAGATTTGTGATAATCAAGTATTTGATCTCCTTCTCTCTGTTCTTATGATCCAGGTTAATGTGCAACATTGACTTGGTATCTTAAAAATAAAAAGTTCTGATTAGCAGAAAGACCAGTGGCTCAGTGGTGTCACACTTGTCTATCACACGCAAGGACCCAGGTTTGAACCCCAGCACCACACAACTATTGGAGCAACGAAATTCAGATGAAAGATTAAATCGGATTGATTCTCTCCCCCTCTCTGTGTCTCTCTCTCATTCTCTCTCTTTTAAAAAAAAAAAAAAAGAAGAAGAAGAAGTTGTTCTAAGTTCTGAGTAGTCCTTAAGACTTAAAACATAAATAAGACTTGCTTTCCTGATTTCATTGGTACTGCCAGAACTTTATAATTTTTTCTAGGGGTTGAGGAGAAACCATGTTTGTTTGTTTGTTTGTTTGCAGTACTGGAGTTTAAACCCTGGAACACTGTCTACCACTATCCTACATTCCAGCCCCCACTTTTTTTTTTTTAACCTTTTTGAGACAGGGTGTTACTACATTGCCAAGGCTGTCCCCAAACTTGTGATTCTCTTGCCTTAGCCTCCTGAGTCACTGGGATTACAAGCTTGTGCCACTGTACCTAGCAGCATTGATGGTTAAATTACGGATTTTGAACCAGCTAACAGGAGGAATTCATTTTCATTTACAGTTTCCCAAAATTATAATGTTTTTCATTAACATGATCATATTTTTTTTAAATAACCAAAAAGGCACAATGAAAATATGTATAAAGGGGTTGGAGTGGGGGTGGCTCAGCAGTTAGGGTGCTTGCCTGGCACATGCAAGGAAACAAGTTCAAACCCCAGCACCATGTACACAACGAAGTGTTGGAGCAACAAAAGCCACATGAAAAACTAAATAAAATTGATTCTTTCTCTCTCACTGTCCCTCTCTCTTAAAAAAAAAAAATTATACACACACACACATATAAAGGAGCTCTAGGTATAGTGGTACCTGTAATCCCATCTACTTGGGAGGCTAAGGCAAAATGATCACAAGTTTGAGGCCAGCCTTGGCAACTTAGTGAAACCTCCATCTCAAAACAAAAAAATAAGATTTGGGGGAATAGCTTAGTTGTAAAGCATCCCTAAGTATAGTCGCCAGTAACCCCAAACACACACAAATTTTAAACAATTAAAATTCAGTACTTCATCATAATATTCAGCAGCCAATAATAATGTTACATATGAAGAGAATGGTTGGGTGAAAAACATACTTTAAAATGACATTACATGAAAAAGTATAACAGAATTGTATATATGTTGACCATAAATTTCACAGAAAACCTGATCTCATAAGCAAGACTGCAAAATGACATTGAGACATCAGAATGTTCTTGTTAGGATATAAGTGACTAAGTGACCTGAGATCTTGAGTCCTGGAGCCCAATGCCCAGGTTTCTGTCCTGGCCCACTTCTTACCCAGTGATTTACCATTCTGTATCTTGATTGCCTCCTGTATAAAATGTGAAAATAAAAAGATAATATAAATCAGCACATTGTATAGCATGTAGTGCTCAATTGTTTGTCATTTTTGTTTCAATGGTGACTTCCTATAAGTTTAACGTTTTATGTGGTATCACTACAGCATTTTTGTCAGCAATAGCTTGGGCATTATAATTACCTCCAGCCTAAAATCTGTCCTTCAGAGCTCACATGTAGATATATAATAATTTTAATGAGCATCTTATCATAATTTAGAGCAGCTTGCTCAAATGACATGCTTTTGGCTTGAATCCACAGATGAAGCTACTGAATCTTTACATCAAACGTGCACAGACAGGTTCTGGAGGAGCTGATCCCACTACTGATGTTTCTGGACCAAGTTAGTAAAGTGCATCAAAGTGACCAGGTATCTTTAAGAAAGGACAGACAGACCACCCTCATCAATGAAAGGAAATTCTCAAATATACCTTATGAAACGTAACCATTGTTTCCAAGTTTTAGTTTTTTGTTTCTGTTTTATATTTTCTGTAACAGAAAGCGATCCTCAATCTGCATGTAACTTTTATGATAGTTATTCCAAATTCAAGAAGAAGCAGTATTAACATCAATTGATCAATACAAAGTAATTTTTAAACCTAATTCATTATTTCACCTGTTTGTACTACTTTGTCTTCCCATTAACTTTTGCCAGTGTTAATGATTGTATACATTTTTTTAAATGCTGGTTAAACAGGAATGCTTAAAGCTTTAAAAGTTCAACAATCTAAAACATTTTATTTTGCCTTCATTCAACTGCAGAATAATATTTTTATTGCTTCTTTGAGTTTTGTTCTGTATAATGTCCTATGCTAGAAATATTGAAAATGATGTGAAACAAAGCAAGACTAATTTGAACTTCAGCCAGATTCTGTTGGTGTGATGGTGATACATGTCATTAGTTGCAACTTCTTTGGGGTGATCTGTAGTTTAAAACTAAGACCTCAAAGAGAAATGTTACAGAATCAGCCAGTTCTGTAAAACTGATATTGTTTGTTAGTTATTGATCTTGCCCTCTTTATTTAAAACCACATCCCTTCCATGATCCCTTAAGAAAGCTCCACCAAATCATCTGCCTGGTTTTTTTCTTGATACTTATTAAAATAGAAGGTTTTGTTGCAGGGGTTTTTTTGTTTGTTTTTTTGTTTTTTGTTATCTTTGTTGTGAATGATGCTTTTTTGTATTTATTAATATCAAATTCACCTATAAATAAACTTGATAATGGATACAGGCAAAAAAAAAACCAAACGCGTGCGTGTCCTTGACTATATTCTGTTTTTCATTTCATAAACAAACTAATTATTGAGACGTGGGAGTCTACCAGCACCTAAATGGTGGAACCTGGTTTCCTTTGAACATGCAGTTGTCTTACTTGAAAACACTGATCCTGATGAGAGAGAAGATGGTGCCAAGGCTATCTTGTATAATGGGCGCAAATTCTCTGCCTCTTCAGGTCTAATACCTTTAACTGAGCTGCTGCCAGTAATGTCTTTTGGAAAACAGCTTAAAGGGTGATTTTCTGTTGTTTTTTAACAAATTTTTTAAATCACCTTTTGCTAAACCTGTTCTTTTCCAGTGCAGCCAACTTTCTGAGATTACCAGTTGGAAGAAAGGCCAAATCAGATCATATGGAACCAGGATACTAATGATTTTTCATCTTGACTTTTTTTTTTTTTTAATCCTAACAAAGTGAATTTTACTGGAAAGGCAAATGGCTATTAGGGAAGCAATTTGCTGCAGTTACAATTGTCTGTATTTGTTTAAATGGCAAAAAATGTAGAAATATATGTAAAGAATTTAAGACAAGAGAACTGAATGGATGATTTGTCATAGGCTTTTCCCTTCCTTTGTTTCTGTTCTAGCAGCAACATAATAGTCTCTTTATCTCCTCTCCCCTATTACCTGTAACAATTTTGTTTTCTTCTGTTAATTACATTGTGTATTTATAGTTCTATGCTTACTATTGTGCATATACTGGCAATAAAACTGTACAGAACATTACTTGAAAAGTGAATAATGTATAACAGCTGTTTTTCTGTCTTACTGTGTAATAAGTCACGAAGATTGTAGGGTTTTTCTGACTTTAGAAGGTCTTGTATCAATGATGTTCTCTTGAATTTTGTAAGTGCATCTGAGGAAAAAAGATCTAAAGTGTCTGCCGTGACCTGTGTATATAGCTATCTACACATGTGTGTATATATTACAGCTTATCTTTAAGAAGAAAAGGCATTTTAGACATTGAACTCTTCTCAGTAGTGTTTTATGTACCATGACATTTGGTATTTTTTTTATTATTTCGAATCAGAGTATTGATTTAATTTTGACCTCTGCTTTTAGGTATTGCTTTAACTGGGGACAACTGAGTAGAATGGCTTAAGCTCAATAATAACAGTAACTGAAAAATTAGATCAAGTGTCTGGCATCTAACACAAGGCACTCAAAAAATTAATGAGCTACATAACACAGAAGTATGATTTGATGTGTTTAAATGAAAGCTAAAGTAAATGAATTTGAAAATTCTTTAATTTTAGGGCTGGGGATGTGGCTCAGTGGTAGACCACTTGCCTGGCATGCACAAGGCCCTGGGTTTGATCCCCAGCACTGGTAAATAAATAATAGTGAATAAAATTCTATAATTTCAGTTGGTAAGACTACAAGAAAGTTGTTGTTTATTCACATCACTACATGCAGCAACCTTTAATTTGTTCATTACAGAAATATACTTAGATGTCAGCTATTAAAGAATGGTCATAAAAAACAACTGTTTAAATTTTTTCTCCTGCTTTCCCCTCCAAACTAATTATCAGCATCATTCATTTCTTGCATGCTGAGAACTAACTTAATAATATAGACTGACATGTGATGTTCACTTTTAGTTCCAGCTACTTGGGAAGCTGAGTCAGGAGGATTGCTTGAGTCTAAGAGTTGGATGCCAGTGTGGGCAATATAATGGGATCATGTCTCAAAAAAAAACAAAAAAAGGTGCGGTGGTGCACACCTATAATCCCAGCAACTTAGGGGCTGGAGCGGTGGCTCAGTGGTTATGGCGCTTGCCAGGCATGCACAAGTACACGGGTTCAAACCCCAGCACCCATGTACACAACTAAGTGTCAGAGCAACAAAAGCCATGTGAGAAACTCAATAAAAATTGATTCTCTCTATCTTTCTCTCTTTAAAAAAAAAAATTAAAAAAAAATCCCAGCAACTTAGAAGGTTGAAACAGAAAGATCTCAAGTTTGAGGCTGCCTCAGCAATTTAGCAAGGTCCCTAAACAACTTAGTACAACCCTGTCTTAAAAATTTTTTTTGGTAGCAGGGATTGAATCTGGAGGTGCTTAACCACTGAGCAACATCTCCAGCCCTTTTGTTTTTATTTTGACATGGTGTCTCGATAAGTTGCTGAGGCTGGCTTTGAACTTGCAATTCCTCCAGCCTCAGCCTCCTGAGCCATTGGGATTACAGGAGTGCACCACCACACCTGACAAAAATTTAAAATTTTAAATAAAAGGGCTAGGGATGTAGCTCTGTGGTTAAGTGCCTCTGGGTTCAGTCCCCAGTACCACCCAGAATGTATATATATTCCAGAATATAAAACTTATTTTGGGAGGGTTTCAAAATATGTAATAGACTTCTGCTGACGTTTCTGAGTGAAATATGATTTGAACCCGAGGTTTCAATTTGGACTTTTGAGCTGCTACGACCCTTTTATTTTAGTCTTACAAATTTTGGGTCAAAACGACTTTTCACCATCAAGTTATCTTATAATAAAACACTAGAATCTTATCAGTCCAGATCTACTTGCAAGTTAAGTGTCTTATTATTTATTTAGGATAACAGTAAATGGGGACTGGAGCGGTGGGTGGCTCAGCAATTATGGCGCTTGCCTGGCATGCGCATGGACTCAGGTTCAAACCACATACACAACGAAGTGTTGGAGCAACGAAAGTCACATGAAAAACTAAATAAAAGTGATTCTCTCTTTCTCTCACTGTTCCTCTCCTTTTAGAGAGAAAAAAACTAAATAGAAATGCAAATTAGTATACACCTCAAATAATGAGCTTTTTTGATGTTATGATTCAGCTTTCTGTATTGTCATTTTATTACAGTGCAGTTTTGCAGTTATATAAAATAAAAGGTCTAGAATACAGCTAAGAGAAAAAGTTAAAGTTATTTCCTTTATTGTAAAATATTTTGGAAATAACGAAAAAGCTAAAGAAGAAAAGAATTTACCTCTAAAATACACTTGAGGGCTGGGACTTTGGCTCAGTGGTAGAGAGAGCTGTTGCCTAGCATGTGTGAGGCACTGGGTTCGATCCTCAGCACCACATAAAAGTAAATAAATAAAGGTAGTATGTTCACCTACAACCGAAAAAGAAAAAATTCACCATTTAAGATAATACTTTATTACTATAAGGAAACATTAAATTTTGTTAACCAGAAATATAGCAGCATTAGAATTAACTAACATTTTGAATACTTTTTTCTTTTCTTTTTTTTTTTTTTTAAAGAGAGGTGGTCAGTGAGAGAGAGAATCAATTTTTTATTGAGTTTTTCACATGGCTTTTGTTGCTCTGACACTAAGCTGTGTACACGGGTGCTGGGGTTTGAACTCGTGTACAAGCGCTATAATTACTACCACGCTCCAGCCCCTTGAATGCTTTTCTTATGTAGATGTATTTAATGATACTTTTGAATATGTCAGTCCTCCTTTGTTCTAAAGGGCAAATTCTATTGGTAGCAATGCTTTTCCACAGTATATGTGCAGCAACCTTGGATGGTTGATAGTCACTGAATATTCTTATAGCAAATAGCTACATCTTCGCAAATCTCCCATTATTTCATACTAAACAGTTTTATAGATGTCTTTAATATGAAATTGCTAAATACAGAAAATAATTTTTGATGATATATTAGTTGCTTATATTTAAACTGGTTTTTAAGCTCTTACAATACTCTAAAATAGAACAGGAAAATGAACCAAGATTTATTTACATTGTATCAGTCAGATTTTCAGTATTTCAAATTTGAATTTACCTGCCTTCATCCATGCCGTTGAGGATATAAATCAATGCAGTGTAGTCCACGCTATAGTAGAAAAACAAAGGGCAGAGTGGTGGGGGTGGAGAAAGGGTGCACACAAAGTCATCATGGCAGACTTCTAGAAAAGGTGGTGCTAGAAAAGGCTGTGTCTGAGATGCATTGAGGGTTACAGTGAAGGGAGAGCTGAGGGAAGCAGAAGTAGCAAGAAGCATTAGGAACTCTAAACCATTGTTTTCCTAAGTGTAAAAAGCCAAGTGGGCCATGCACAGTGGCACACACTTATCCCAGAGATTAGGGACACTGTGACCAGGGCTCTCAAATTCAAGGCCAGCCTCAGCAACTAAGGCCCTGAAGG